>JAPYZA010000958.1:0-24296 GCA_030522685.1 Eupelmus azureus | reverse complement strand
AGTGGCTTTTTAAATTTCCCTGAATACGTAAAGTGCAGCATGATCATTATTCATAACACAAGTCCCAATTGCAGCTAATAAATTATTATTCAATCATTTTGGTTTTTTCTTCATTATCGCTATATTTTGTTGTTAAACCAACAACATTTGTATTTTGGAAAATAGTTAATTATTGAAAATTTTACAACATTAAAATAAGTATGAATATAACAACTTAAAATTTAGTTACAATCGGATAATACTAATCGCATAAAATAGTTATAAACCCCACGTTTTTTTTACAATGCACAAGCTAAAATTACGATATTTTTCTACGTAAACGCCATCAATAGTAAATTATTATCAAACTAAAAACTTCAACCCGCAAAAAAACGCAAAAAAACCCAAAACCTCCTCTCTCAAACCTGCAACCACTGACTCACCAGCGCTCGAAAATTCAGCTCGCCGCATCACGAATAAACAGAGCCCTCGCACTCGCCCATCCCAGCGCAAAGCCGCAAGGCGCACTTAAACGAGTCGTGTGCACGCATGCAGGCACGCGTGAACGCTGAAAAGGGAGAGTATATACACTCTTTCTCTCCCTCTCTCACTTTTTGGTAAGTCGTCGCGCCGGTGCACTCTGGTTTTTACCCGCGTTTATGCGCAAACATTTTCGGGATCCAGGAGAAAAAGAAGAAGAGGCCGGCAAAAAGAAGAGCGCTAATGAAGCAGCGCGGTTAGCCGAGAGAGATAGAGAAGGAACGAGGGGATTTGCAATTCTTGCGCGGCGAGATTCTTCCCGAGAGGACCGCCGTACGTCATCTTTAATTAGCGAGTAATTGCGCTGGCTTCTTTTTTTGTGCTTCGCCTGCTTTGGCAGGCTCTTCTTTTGGCGAGGGCTTTTTATTTGCCGTGGCTGTAGTCGAGGCGAAGAGAAGTGAAATTAATATGCCTAATCGACGGGTTTTCATGGTTTTTTGATGAATATATTTTTAAGACTTTTGTTTTATTTCAAAGGATTGTGGTAAGTTTACGACAGTGTAATACAAGTTGCAACTCCCATCATTGTTACAGACAATGGCGAGGACTCAGTTTTCTTGCGTTGAATTTTTTGTTCGAGAAAAATATCTTTATGGTAAGTTGTTGTTCTCATAATTAAAGTTACAACGTAACAGCCCGCGCGAAAAAATTTACTACTGCCGAAATATCGAAAATATTTTGGTTGATACGTCAGGCATCTGTCGCCAAACTATTTTCTTTTTAATTTAATAACATTTATGTTTTAATATGTAATAGAACATTTATGTTTTATAGATTGATTCTAAATACTCTTAAGATTACATAAGCACTTATATTGTTAATTATAAAATTTTATTTAAATGTCATGATGTTACATAAAATTTTTTTGAGGAATCTAGTTATTCATACTATTTTCAATGCTAAAAGTAAAGTATAAAGAAAACGGTAAAAAATTATCATCTTTGTCTTTAAACCTTCAAACGTTATGTTTTTTACATATTTCTTTCGTTAAAACTAAACCGTTACCAAATGTGATTTACGAATGCTCAGTTGTGATTCAGAGACGAACTGATCTATATTAGTTTTATTTTACTGTATAAGTTTAGTGAATTTTAGTGGGAAAGCAATTTTAATTGTCATATTTTAAGTGTTTTTGAATTTTATTTCCATTTTACATTACAAGTTTGTATAATTCATTATTAAAATTTAAATATCATATCATATAAAATTTAAAATATTTACAATATCAGTTCATATTAAATATTTTTCGAAAATTGCCTTTTTACTTGTCAGTATGCGGATTGAAACAGATGAAGAAGATTCTTGGAGATTTTGGCGTAAAAGAAGATATGTTGTAGCAATATTGGCATTTTTTGGTTTTTTTATATCCTATATTCTTCGTGTAAATTTAAGTATAGCAATTATTAAAATGACATCCAACTGTAACGTGACAACGAATGAAACAAATAAATTGGCAAGTACTCTTTGAATCGTATTGATATTATAATAAATTATTTATAATTATTTCATTTATTAGAGTGAGCAAAATTGTGAATTTGACTGGGACTCCAGATTACAAGGTTTTATTTTGAGTTCGTTTTTTTACGGTTATATGAGCACACAGTTGTTAGGAGGTTGGTTGGCATCAAGAATTGGAGGAAAACGAGTTTTTGGATTTGGAATCGCTGTGACATCATTTTTGACAATAATAACTCCACCAATTACGAGATATAGCGTTTATTTACTTATTCTAGTGCGAATAATAGAAGGAATTTGTGAGGTAAAACAAACTTTTGATCTAAAGCTGTGTCAAGGTATGAAAGTTTTTGGTAGCAGATATAACTGGGAGAAAAATGCCCGCACAATAAATTAACAGGAGAAAAATCATTCTTTTCAACCAAAAAAAAAGTTGTGAGAAAACAATAATAAATAACATTTTATCTTTTTCTATCTATGTAACGTCTACATTTTGGTTTAACGTTAATAATTTTTTTTTCTTAGTCGCATACAACCATCGACTTAAAAAAATTAAAGTTTATTTGTCTTACGGAAACATCAAAACAAATGTTTTCTCTCTAATGTCGATAGGGATCAGTATAAAAAATAAAATCTAATTTTTGAATGTATTTTTTTTACTGTAATATTTACCCTTGAAAAAGGCTACTTACCTATCTCACCCAATTCTTAATTTTCTATACGAAAATATGTTTATATTATTATTTTCTATAAAAGTCTATATAACATTCTATAAATTCAAACAATTAATGCTTTAGGGTGTAACTTACCCGTGTATACATGCAATCTGGGCTAACTGGGCACCACCTTTTGAACGTTCGAAGTTAGCAACACTCACCTTTTCTGGAAGCTTTGTTGGTACAGTTTTCGCAATGCCTATCTGTGGTATAATGACGGAACGATTTGGTTGGCCAAGTGTTTTTTACGCTTCTGGAGTACTAGGACTATTATGGTATATTGGCTGGAGTATTTTTGTCAAAGACCATCCAGAAGATGATTCTTACATTAGCGAGTTCGAGCTCAAATATCTAAGACGCACTGTTGGTTCTACTGAGGTTAAGGTATAACAATAAATTTTGCAAAACCAATAATAGTATATATATTATGTGTCAAGGGCGATAAGTGGATTTTTATTGCCCGAGTGTGGAGTTTGCGGTACTAGTTATAGGTGAGCTAGTACGAACTGAAGGCGAGTACGTACTGTGAACCGGAAACGAGTACAGCAACCACAGGGGAGTCTAAATACCACCTATCGGTTTATATATAACAATATATAGTAATTTAGCAATGCATTCTATTTTTTATATATTAACTTATTTTAATAATTATTAAACTTTCAAATTTGCTTCATAGCGCATTTCGCATCCTTGGAAAGCCATGCTTTTATCACCAGCAGTTTGGGCTATTGTCGTAGCACATTTTAGTGAGAATTGGGGTTTTTATACAATGCTCACACAACTACCAACCTTTATGAATGGTAAATTCATAATTCTTTGAAATTAATGTCATCAAACTACGTTTATTCATTATTGTTCCGAATTGTAGATGTTCTGAATTTCAAACTGGAAAAGGCTGGATTTTACTCAGCATTGCCTTATTTAGTGATGTCACTAGTTTTACAAATGTCAGGACATTTAGCCGATTACTTGCGTTACAAACGTATTTTTACTACAACTCAAGTTCGCAAAATTTTCAATTGCGGTGCCTTTGTAAGTCAATCAATATTTATGGCATGTACAGCATATGTATTGACGCCAAAGTGGGCAGTGGCATGCATTACGATAGCAATTGGTCTTGGAGGTTTTGCGTGGTCTGGTTTTAGGTAGGCTTTTCTAAAATACAATAATTTACTACATATATGTTATAATATAATTATTATTTTTAGCGTTAACCACTTAGATATTGCACCTAAACATGCAAGTGTAATCATGGGAATAGGCAATACCTTCGCTACTTTACCTGGGATTCTTAGTCCAATGATTACTGGTTATATTGTAGAAAATAAGGTCTGTTTTAATTTATTATGATGACTTTAAATGCTGTTATTCATCCCTTCTTACCAGCATGTTACAATTTACAAATTATATTCTTTTAATTCATATAATTATTTGAGTTCTGAAACTTTTGTCAATTTTTAAAATTGTTAAAATGGTACATAATAAAAAATTGCACAATTTTATTAATTAACAATGTAGTTTGTAAACTAAGAAATGTCAGTAAGGAAGGATATCTGATGTTGCTAGTGTTCTTCAAAAGAAATCGATCTGAAATATTAAAATTTGCACAATAGTTTGTCCAGTAACGTTCTGAAAATATATATGTTCGCCAAATATAGGACGTTTTTAAATGCCGTATGTAAGGCTTGCTAAAGTCACGAAAACATGATTTACACTTCTCTAAAAATATGTTTTTAAAACGTTTTTGAAAGATATTTTGTAACGTCATTTGTAATTATTTTATTAATTCTTTAAACCCAAATGGGGATTCTCGAAAGTCCTCTGCACCACATATTTGTATTTTATACTATCGTCACAGTGACAATTTATTTTTCTAGAGAAAGTTAACTATATTTTAATATGAAAACGAATTATTGTTTGAATTTTAATATTTCACTCTATATTAGCGAATTAAAATCTTAAGCCTTTTGAATTTATTTTTAAAATAAAATTATTTTGTACTATTCCTGTAGACGGCTGCTGAGTGGCGAATTGTATTCATAATTGCTAGTGTAATTTATCTAGTTGGTGCTATAATTTATGGATGTTTTGCTTCTGGTGAAAAACAAGCTTGGGCCGTTGAAGATGAAATAGACCCCGAAATTGATTAAAACAATCTAAATATAGAAAAGATTTACAAATTATAAAAGAATTTTTGATATGCAAGGTAATCGGAGCATTAACTATATTGTCATCACCATGATAGAATGCAACACGCATATTCATATTAATATAATAATATTCCTATATTATATGCTATATATTATATATTAATCACGTAATATTTATGTGTAAGAATGTTTTTTAACGCATAAAAAGATATCAATATTGCTATTAATGCCAGCCTAATCTTAAAGACGTCCGATAGTCAACTGTTATAAACTATGCAGATTATACTTTTTTAACTATTAATAAAAATATATTACGATATATTATTCTTTCATAGAGCTCTCCTAATATTAATGTCTATTTTATTGTAGTCCGTTTATTACTTGAAAAATTCTTGGTAACATAGTAAGACAAATGACTATTTTTTAGGATATTGATATGTACATTATCAATTTAAATTTGGTGTTTGGTCGATTTAGTGAACGAAAAGTACTAATCTATCAGCTAATAGCTTTTGTAGTAGATTTATTATTAATAGCAAAAATATGTATTAATTATTTTAATTGTAATTTACTAATATCTTTTTCAATACTGTAAATAAAATCATTTGAATTGAAATAAAATTTCGTCTTTCACATAACTGTAGTAAAATTCATGCGATCCTTACGCGACCAGTGTTGTTTTCATCAACATAAATACTTAGTTTTTTTAGCAGTAATATTGCTTGAAAATAGCAATTTTAATCTCTCGTTAAGATTTTTAATCAATTCAGAATGATTGAAAATGAAGAAATACTATTTTTTTATATTTAATATATTATATTATACTTAAAAAAATTGTTTTAAATTGTAATTTGACGTGATGTGAACATTGTGAGACTTTGGTATGATATTTCAGGTGAGAAATAAAGTAAAATCCCACTCGAAATTTTTCAGTAAGGAAAATATACAAAACTGCATGTGGATAAAAATAAGTTTTATTACTGTTTGATAACAATTATTTAAAATATGTATGTATAATACAAAAATGTAAATTCTGATTTTCGATTTATAAAATTTTTAGATACTAATATTTATTGTATATTTTAATTTAAAATCACATAACAAGAACTTACACAATATATAAGTTATTATATTTCTGTGTATAAGCAATTATTAGAACAATATTGTTGTGACCTTTAAGAAAGAAATACAAAGAAAGTCTACTTCATAATTAATTAAGAGAATACCATTGCTATCTTTTTTAAGACTTAAGATAACTTTTATTTTTAATTTATTTCCAGAAGTATTGTTTAACTATAACAAAAATTTTAATATATACATTTTATATTTATATTTCATTAAAATTTAAATTAAATTAAATGTTTGATTTCTCAAAAAAAAAGATTAAAAAAAAATGAAAAATTCAGTTCGAGATCTTACATTATATAGTTTTACTAACTAAAAATTGATGATTATTTACAATTATATACAGCACATGAGATTCTTACTTTTCATATAAGAATAAAAATGTAAATTTTAATTGTCAATAACTAGGAGTTTTTTCATTTTCGTTATTATTAACAATTAAGAATTAAGACACTGTTCAAAGGCTCTACACTTACTTTTAATATTATATTTTTCTAATAGTTAATTAAGATGTAGAAACTTTAATTCATTGGTCGTTTTTAGTCTTAGTATTTCTAAATTGTTTTCTTGAGTATATTGCTTTATTAAACACTATTGCAAAATCTATAACGATATATTTAAGTCTTATAAATTTTAAAAACATGATTTGAATTGACTTGAAATATATTTTAAATCTTAGAAAATAGTGTCAATTTTAGCTAACAAAATAATTAAGCATTGCCGATAGCTTTTTGTTCATTCCATACTTGTAGTAGTTCTTCTGGATTTCCATAACCATGCGAACTAATAACATATTTATAATTGTACTTTGTATAATCCTTTTTATAATAGTGAAATTCGTCGCAATGAAAAGGCTCTATATCAGCCTTTTTTGCAACAAGACCCAAAAAAATGTCATCAAATCTAAAATGTTTTGTATACATACTAGCATAGTACATATCTAAAAGAGCTTCTTTAGATAAAATATAAGCTCCAGCTGTAACGTAAGGTGGCCACATGTGATATGGATACTCTTCTAATGAAACATACCATTTAGAACTCTTATGCCTATGTGGGGCAGAAACAAATACAAAACCAGCAAATAATCTAACATCATCTGGTAATTCAAAATCAAGAACTTGTCGTTTTATTCTTGAATTTAATAATTTATCATTTGTAATATTATTTTTTGTCATGGTATTAATTACTTTTCTAAATTTAAAGTCTTTATGATTCATAATATACGAATCATTATATAAATCTGAAGTTTTCTTCTCACTTTTTAATTGTCTTTTTTCTTCAATATTTGATCTCTTGGATCTACCCTTTGAGTGTAAAATATCTCCTATCAAAAAACAATTATTATTAATAACATTTAATAAATAATCAATTTTTTCTGTGTCATTCAAGACATTTCATATAATTCTATTCATTAACATAAAGCAATTTGCAAAATATGTTACTGATTCATAAAATTTCTATATTTTCAAAATTTTGTAATATATTTTTTATGTAACAAGATATTAAAAATTTACAATATATAGCTTATTGATACTTTAGTTAGAAAAAAATGTTATGTTAATAAATATCAATTTTAATTTATTAAAAACAATTACTTACTCTTGTTTACATCATCCTTTAAATAATCTGGATATTTTGCTGGATTCCTTGTAAATCTTAGTACATTCTTCACAGATATATACATATCATCATCAACAAACATATAAAATTTAGAATTTGGACAGTAATTAATAGCCCATGTAAATCCCATCATTGTTTTGATAGTATTATTATAATATGAGTCATAAAAATCTGCTTGAATAATATCGTCATATTTAACTGATTCTAAATTGACCTTTGTCCGTAATTCGTTATCATCATAATGTGTACCTAATAAAAAGACTGTTTTAAATGAAACATCAAAAAATCTTTTTTCAAACCCCCAAGAATGTCTAATTGCCATTCTTCTCTCAAAATTTTCTACTGCTGATTTTACTAAAAATATTATGCGTAGATTTCGAACATTTGGTTCTATACATTTACTTTTGATATCATGGACAAATGAATAATTATAAATGTTTATAGGTGGCTCATCAGGTTTTTGATTATGACGCAACGCAAGTATGAATTCATGAATATCTCCTTCATATGGATAAACAAAACTGTCGTCAAATGATTTTTCAAATATATGCGTAAATACTCCAGAAAAATCAAGTATAAAGATTATAACAATTGCTGCACATATATGCTTTAATTTCACTTTAGACAATGATTTAATACTTATTTGAAACAATGATTTTAATGAACAAATCATTCTCTAGAATTAATATTAATAATTTCTTTATTAATTGCTTTTCTTTTCTTAGATAGGTTACCTTGACACTTGAATCTCGTATGTATCCAATGTTTTGAAGTTTTTTTTGAGGCATGAATATAAGAGTTCTTGCACGAATGAAGGAATAGAAAGCACAGCGCACGGAATAAGAGTTTTTACACGATAAAATATTTAGGGTGCGTCCATAATCAAAATTTGTTGCTAGTAACAAACTAGTTGCTTGCATAGCAATTGTTAGTATTATAGGGATGCCAACTAAGAAAAATCCATGAAACAAGATCGGAAAAAAGAAACAAACTTAAAATAAATTAAGAAATAAATAAATTTCCAATTACTAAAACTTATCGTTTTCAGAATCAGAATTATATAAAATATTCAAAAAGAACACGCAATGTGGATTGTAGACTCGCCCTGTTTAATTTAAAGCCAAGGAATTTCCACGACTCCGTAGAGTATTTCATGTAGACATACCTAAATGGTGGACAACGTACAGCTAGTATGTTTTCATGCAGATATTGTAGACACAGGTTAAATGTATAAAGATACCTATATTGGATTAATTATAGACGATTTTTAAACAAACATGTACATATATATATCTGATCTGTTAACAAAAATGGAACTGCTTTTTTGCAAAGAGAATTAGGGTGTATGCATTTTAGTTGTCTAATATAATACTTTTATTTTTATTTTGTTTTAAATCACCAAACTTTAAAAAGATTGAGCAATGAATAATTACGTGCCTGAGTCCCTAAATATTCAGACTTAACCAATTTAGTTTTGCAATCATTCAAATATGGACGACGATCTGGAAGATAAAGTATTGTATCAGGTATTATTTTATAACATTTATTATCTTATTTATTCAGCAAAAATGTTCATATTTTGAAAATAATCCAAAAAGTTTCACATATTTTATCTAACTCTTGAAATTAATAAAAATAAAACATTTCAATAAAATGCAAAACTCATTTAATTTAATATCCTTGTTAAGTGTATACAAAGATAAACGAAGGTTCGAGCCATCAATTTGTCAAAATTAAAGAAAAAAATTATTTATTAATCCAATAGATATAAAAACTAAATGAGAAATTTAAAGAAAAATACTTCTTTTAAATTAAAGTTATTTTAGCTGAAACAACTTGAGTTATTTTGAAAGTAAATATTTTCATACTAGCACAAAAATACTTTATTTATTTTTTAAATATTTTGTTTTGTAAGTTTATTTCTAATAAAGCAATTGATATTTTTTTTATAATTTTTAGATATCTTGCAAAAAAATTAAATTTATTGTTTTATATTATCATTAAATAATTCTACAGTTATATTATAATTAAATTATTTAGAAGTGTATAAATAATAATAAATATGCACTATCTTCATTGTATCAAAAATATATAAAATTCATAAACATGATATGAACTTTAAATTAAAAACTTGAATATACCTTGTTCGTCGTATAGTCTGCTTAATGCATTTAAATAGTAACAGCAAATTCTTATTTTTGTTTCTAATATTAAAGAATTAAAAACAATAAAATCTTTGTATTTAATATTTTATTTTTTCTGTAAATAAAGAGATTTATACACATAACAGTTTTGTCATATTTCAAATCAGTCTGAAAATAGTGGTTATAAAATGGCATTATGATTTAATGCAAAGTCTTATATGACTGTTTCTTACAGTGTTTTTCATACATAGAGTATTTTATTGAAATGTAATTTGCTATTAACTTACGTGTAAGTTATTTTATCTGTTAGATTACTTATAAAAACTTCTTAATTTTTCAGACTTACTTATCACATATGAAATTAATATCTAAAATGGCAGTAGGTATACCTACAACAGGAATTAATACATTTTTTAGTTATTTTTGGCGTACTGTTAGATTATTCTTTCTTAAACCAGAAATGTTGCTGCTTAGTATATTATTGTTTGCAATACTTATCTACTTGCAATCCCTTGATACCTGGAGTAGAACATTATTGGGAAAAATACAACACACCCTTGGACGAACTGCATCAAAAGTATTTTCATTATTTATTTACTTATTTATTAGTTTATAAAATATCATTATATTAATTATATATAATAATGACATTAATAGAACTAATTAATTATATTCTTATGAAGGTATCAAAATTTCAATTTCTAATAAGTAATTCTTCAAATGAAAAACTTGGATGGGAATTTAAACAAGATTACGTAGCAGCTTATGCTGTTCAAGGTCATAGAGCACATATGGAAGATAGATTTGTTATAAACAGTGATATAAGCAATACAGGTGTTTCTTTGTTTGCTATATTTGATGGCCATGGTGGAGAGGTAATGCCATAAAGTTTATAGAGGATTAATTTTAATTAATTCTAAAATTTTTATGTTACATAATACATGAAATTATTATTTTAGTTTGCGGCAAATTATGCCCGTGACAAACTTATACCAAGTATCAGTGAACAAGTAATTGAATTAAAAAATATATTATCTGGAAAAACCTCTCATCTACATAAAAATGAAACTAATGAAGATGTTAATTCCAAAAATGAAGAAAATTCTAAGACTGAAAATAATTTAATAAAAAGAAACAAATCATTACGGAAAACTACTAGTACAATAACAGATGATTATGTTAAGAAAGATATTGGAATCACAGATCCTGAACTACTTGATAAACTTGATAGTCTTTCAAAAACCATTACTAGAGAGGTATATAAATATTATCTAATTTTTTTTGTATTTCAGATAATATTATTTGAAGGTAATTATTTTATATACAAAAATATTTATCTCATAAATGATCCATCAAAAATTGTAAAAAAAAATTTATATTTCATACTCTAACTAAACAGGGAGAAGAATTAAAATAAGATCTTTTAGTACCTGAAACCATGCACACGTACAAACAAACTTAGTAAATGTAATTTATGCTACAGAGCCTTTCTTTTTAAGATACAAACAATTTTATTCTGAAACATGCAATTTTTGCTATAAACTCTATCTCTAAATTATGTAAATTTCTGATTGTTTATGTTACAAAGTTCATTTGAATACTACTGAAACTTTAATTTTAAACTTTCAGCATTAAAGTGGTTAATTTATTATAAAATTCTGAAAAAACAATCTTAAACTTACCTTATATTATATAAAATACTTTATTATTCATAATCATTAATTTTCATTTTAATTTATTAGGTAAGGCCAGTAAGAAATGAAGAAAAAAAAAGTTTACCAGTCGACATATCCAGTTATTTGGATGGAAATAAAATAAATTATGGCAGATTGTTAACTGATCAAGTACTTGCAGTAGATAGATTATTGATAGAGGCTGCTAAAAAAAATATGGATGTTGCAGGCAAGTTTTTTAATTTTTTTAGATTATTTAATTTTTGCTTTTTTAAAAAAAAACTTACAATAACATTTTTGGAATCATTGCTGGATTTATAGTTTTATAAAGATAAAAATAAAGAGATTTTCGGCGGCATGTTATTACGTACTTGACGGGATATGATGTCTATAAAACAAATTTTGGGCAAATTTCCAGAATTTTGACGTAATTATCGGACTGATTAATTATCAGACTTTTTAAAACTATATTTTCACACTTCTTATTGTAATAGTCTCTTTGACTTTCGTTTCATAGCATTCACTTTACTGTTTTTACATTTCTATTAACTTTTGTAGGTACAACAGCATTAATAGCCCTTCTAGAAGGTAATAAGTTAATTGTCGCAAATGTAGGTGATTCAAGAGGAGTTATGTGTGATGGAAAAGGCAATGCGATACCTTTATCGTTCGACCATAAACCACAACAGGTATTCTAAATTAAATTTTAAATTAATTTCTTCCGTAATTGTTAAATGTAAATTAAAAGAATATAATTTTTTTAGCAAAGAGAAAGAAATAGAATTAATAAAGCTGGAGGTGTCGTAACATTTAACGGCGTATGGAGAGTTGCAGGAATTTTAGCTACTTCAAGAGCTTTAGGAGATTATCCCCTTAAAGATAAAAAGTTGGTAATAGCAGAACCAGATATTTTGACTTTTGATCTTGATGATCATAAACCTATGTTCCTTGTATTGGCTTCTGATGGCTTGTGGGACACTTTTACCAATGAAGAAGCTGTAGCTTTTATAAAAGAACGCATTAATGAACCGCATTTTGGAGCCAAAAGTATTACGCTTCAAAGTTATTACAGGTACTTAAAAAAAATAAATGTGAATTTAATAAAATCACTTATTTGTATCGTTTGTTTTTACAGAGGATCTTTGGATAATATTACAGTTGTAGTTATCAATTTTAAAAATCGGAACAACCATACGAAGTAATAAAAAATAAACAAGAATATAATATACTTTATAGTCAAATATGTTTATTTAATAATAAGATTTCACTTTTGAAGTGTTCTAGTCATTTCTGCAAATTTTATTCTGATTAAGAATAAAAATTGGCTAATATTTTTGTATAATATAATTCTCTATTTTGATAAATAAAGTAATGTTATTCTTGGATACAGTATCACTTTTTATTATAAATTAAAATAAAGGTCATATATCACATAATTCATTTGAAAAATATATTATCAATAAAAAAGGATAACGGTAGCTGTTTGCATCTCTCTATTTTGGTGAAAATCTACATGAAATTGACACCATGGACAGTACTTGAGATCCGGGTCACCGATCTTGATGAAACTGTGATATAATTTAAAATATTAAAAATGAAGAAAGCCGCAGTTGTAAGGTCTAACGCTTCGGAATACTCGAGATATGGACACTTACAGTTTTATTTTAAAGAAAATATGAATAAAGTTTCTACTTAAAATGTGAATATTAAAGTCTAGAAAAGACTGTAATAAAATTTCAATAAACGAAACGAAATTAGAAAAGAATTGATAATTTGGTCCAAAATTATATTTGTTTAAATAACTCAACTTTAAATAAGCATAATTTTAGACCAAAATTCAATTCTTTATTCTAAAAACGGCAAATTGAAGCTTGCTTTTCCTAGTTTCACTTCGTTTATTGAGAAATTTTAAACATCAACTGAACTTGTAGTTTGGGCAAAAACTATTTCAAGTAGTAGAGTATGTGAGTCGATTATAAATAAATAATATACAGTTTAGGTTAATGTTGTATGTCGTGATATGGTTGGGTTAGATTAGAATCGCATTGAAAAAGTAAGTATTTAAGGTTGAATGAATAAAAAGATTAAAATGAAATTTATATATATGTTTGTGTATTTACTACACGAACGTCCCTTATCCACAACTGCAACAAATTATTATAAGAATTATTATGATTATTACTAGTACTGTTATCAATAATTTTATAATGATTACTTAATTTTTATCCACTATTATATTGTTGTTTTTGTAATTATTAATAATATTATTACTATTAATATTATTACTATAAAAAATAGTAATTACAAGATAAACGCATTAGATATATTTATAATAAATAATATTCAGCATTATTAAAGTAGAAAATGTCTTTCTCATTAAATGTATACTATTATATACAATATTTATTTTAAGGAACATTTTACAAGCAATAATTACATTTCCTCTAGTAATGAATAAACAAAAAATGAACATACTACGATATTATAATGGTTTTGAATAATATTATTTATTTAACTGAACTAACATACGAAAAAAAATGGTTTTGGTTGTTCCACTAAGTACTAACTCAATTCATGTGTTTAATAATGCACTTTGGCAGTCTATAATTTTATCAATACCAATTTACCCTGATAACCAAAAGTGTCATATTATTTTACGCTTACTTTCGCAGCAAATTGTATTTAAGATGAATTTTCATTATCAGGGTTTATAATAAAACATTAAGAGAATTTTGTAATCCATGTCTTTGTTTAATTTTAATAAAAAAAATTTTTTTTTAACAAATTAATTGATTTACTTGATATTTTTGGAAATATTTAAACTTTTAAGTGGTAAACATGCTTATTTGCTAAAATTTTTAAATAATAAACAGTTTTGTCATATTTCATATATCTGTAATCCCTATCGCATTACATTTTTTTGTAATATTTCAGTGTTCAAAATTTTCTCTTGAAAATAAACCAATTAACATAAAACATTGAAAAATATTAAAGTTTTTATGTAAAAAGTGAGTAAAACTCTTCAAATTCAATGTACTACAAAATTTTACATCTATTGTAAATTTAAATCGTCTATCGCACAGTATTTCCTTAAACGTTTACGACGTCCACTTACTGAGAACATACAAATAGTAAACATATGTACATAGTATTGATCGTAGTAAGGTAAAATTGTTTTTATAAAATACATAAATCATTCTGAATCACAATAAAATCTTCTGTAATGTATGCATATTAATGTAGATCACTTTTGAACAAAAATTTTTTTATCCAATTAGCTGTTTCCTTATATTAACAAGAAAAACAAACTCTTGCAAAGTACTTGATTATAATCATTTAAATTTTTAAATATAAAAAATAAAATAATTTTCAGCTACAAAGCGTCAATTTATTTCGCATCATTCTTATAGTGAAATCTTAATCAGTATTTATTTTATATATTTTTATATATTATTCACAAATTTAATAATAAAATCTAAAAAATCATAAAATTACATAGTTTGTAGAAATTATGTAATTTTAATTATAGATAATTTAAAAAAAATTCATTGTGTATCATAATTTATTACATATTTTATTCAGCTGAACTTTTTTACTTTTTATTTTTGATAGTATACCCACATATGGTATTGAATAAAGATTAAACTTCTTTGTAAAATAATTTGATAAAAAAATCTTTAAAATTAATATATAACTATATACTTATACACAATAAAATTTTTATATTATGTTTTACGATTACAATTTTGTTTTTCAGCCAACTTAGACTATCACTGCTTTAAAGAATTTCATTAGATAACAAAACAAAATTATTTAATTATTAAATTACTATATCTGAATAGCAAAATAGTTTCAAAATTACAAATCTGTTGATTGTCAACCGAGTAATTCAAACCCTTCATCCGAAGTAGGTACTAAAACTGCAAAAGGAAAAAAACACACCATATCAGAATTAATCACTTGTCAATACTTCGCTATATTCGTTTAAAACCGAACAAAATGCACGTTAAAAATTCATAAAGAGAATAGTAATCCTTAGTCGCAACATGCACAAGCTTAATTTAGCGTATGGATTTCTATTCAAGCATGTGCAAAATCGAGCTTTAATTATCTATTTGATAAATCAATTGTAAGTTATAAGGATGATTCGAATTTTTTTGAAAAGTAACAAGAAAAATAATTAGTTTATAGCGCTTCTCGATCCAACCGTACAGATTTCAGTTACTCTTAACACAGAATTTTTGTGTAATATAAATATTTCTTTCTTTCATAGCAAAATCGCAAAATGAATAAAAAATTATTTAAAAAATCATTAATATGAAGAGAATAAATTTTTTAACAATTTAAAAACATCGGAGCGGAATAAGGCGCTGAAAGAAATTTTGCGGCAAGTAAGGGGTAAAGCGCATTCATTCATTGTAACTTAAATTTTAAGAGAAAAATCATGTTTTCGATTAATTTATAAAAAGGTATAACGATAGTAAAATAAGAATTTGACAAAATGTATACAAATGGTGTAATCTATTTACTAAAGATAATTTTTACTCACATGTAGATGATGCAGCTCCTAATGCTTCTGCTGCAGCATCTTCAGCTGGTGACCAAGTTGCCGGTCTTTCTGAACATAATTCAAAAAGCGGTTGTTTTTCATTTGCTATGAGTTCTTCTTCCATTAGCCTACACAAAGATCTGAATTCTTTTTCATTTGCACAAAAGAAGCACTGAAATACAAGATTTATTATCGCATATTTTACATTCGTTAAAATATTTCTAAATTCAAAATGTATTTTGGAATTGATAGTTTATTACTAACTAGTGCAACAGAAGGATCCATTCCCGTTATGGGTATACGACTAGCGATTTTACAATGATAAGTAGCATCTACATCTGCATCACTATCATCAGATTTTTGATCAACGCTACCAGATCGTTGAGTTGTATGAGGATCTAAGAAAATTACTTCGTCTCCTAGATATAAACAAATAGATATTATTATCTTTGTAAGAAAATTAAATTCAATATTTTTTTACTTACCGACGTAACCGATAAAATATAAAGCATGACTTGGTTTTCCTCCTATTAAGCCTAGAGATTGAGGAAATTGAAACGAAGTCTAAAAAGAAAATTTGATAATGACATTTACATGTGAATATAATAAATAAAAAAACATGCAACTACATACTTTGAGGCCATTAATATATATAGGATTGATTTCACTCAGTCCCAAACGAAGTGGTATTAGTAATAAAAGTGGTTTCCATTGGCTTGGTGCTTTTAAGGGTTTTTCCCCATCTACTTCCGCTGTTGTAGCTCCTTCCACTCTACACTGTCTCACTATAATTTTTGTATTCATTATCAAAAAGTTTTCTATAATATTCATAAAAATTTTTTAATATTTATTTAAAATCTATTTAATAATTTCTTACCGACATCATTCACAACCAAAGCGTTATCTAAAGCAACATGAATGGTAATAGAACTCCAATCATCGTATACGACTAATTTTCTAGGAAAAAAAAGAAAGTATAAACATTTAAAATCAAGTATTAACATTACTTTGATTTATACATATGAATTTAAGTAAATTTACTTTAATACTTGAGCAATAGTATTAGGACCAAACCATTGTCCAACATCTTTTCCTTCTGAAGCACCCATTAGTGCTATTTGATGAATAGAATAAGGCGCGGCTCTTCTATCTTCAAAGCGTCTTAAAATATTAAAATAATTACTATTTCTTGTCTCTGGTGTCCACCTCCACTCTCTGCCTATTAATAAAAAAGTATAAGAATAACAAGTAAAGTAGAAAAAATGTAATGGAGATGATTAAGTTCGTACCTAATTTTAACGAGATTAGAGCTTGACCCAATACCATTTGGCCGCATCTTAGCATACAGCCCCATCCTTTATCAGACGTAAATGTAGAGCCAAAACCACCAATAGGAACAAATCCTTTCCGGTAAGTAAACCAAAGCCTTGATCTAATGTCCCTGCGTATAGCATCGATATCTAAAAGTAATAAAAAAAATTAATAAAAACCTTCTACTTTTTAACGGTTATTATAGTCGCATTTAAAGCGACTTTTTAGGATTGCGTTGCCGAACAAAAATTCGCATAGTTTTTGTTCAGCAATAAATGTTAATATTAAGTGAATAATAGAGATAATTTGCTCAATTTTAAGATAAGATTGTATACGATGCGCAGGGCGAATTTCTATATGTATCACATGAATATTGAATTAAATTCCCTACTATACGCGGGACAAACTTGCAAGTGTATTTTAAATTAAGGTACCAATGAACTTCAACAGATTCATTACAAAACTAATACTTTTAACAATGGAAAAACTGAAAATACGAAGCCGCCTAATTTATAGAATACACAGAAAAAAATATTTCTTTAAGTTTCTTATAATCTACAGAAATTTTCCGAAAAAATAATATCTTTTTTGCTCCGAGCTCACAGACGGAGTTTTTCAGCTAAAAATAGGAGAATCTCTTTTTTAACAGAGCGAACTAAATTTCTTATGATGGTATAAGAAAAAGGAGTTTCTTCAATTTTTTTACGGATTTTTTCCTCTTCATATATCAACAGAATTTTAACTCAGTTAAACCAGGAAATTTAACGAAATATTTTTTCTGTGTAAATGCTTTTTTGTTGTACAGTTTGAAATATTTTCTAGATTTTTAACCATTTTATCATTTTTCGCATGATTTTATAAGCTGATCCCCCAATTGTTACTATTAGGAAGCTAATAAAACCCCATTAGATTCATTATAAAACTATAATAATTTAAACAAAAACCGAAATATAGACGACGTCGTATCTCGTTCGGATACGTCATCCCATTTATTTGTTTTGTTTATTTAGTATCGTTGAAAACATTAAAAATGTAAAATCTATAATATCCAAAGACTTAGTTAAATCAATATTTTCGGAAGGTGAGATTATATATAATAATAATTATAACGATATAATCATAATAATAATAATATATGGAGTAATGTGTCCATCGATAATATGTATCTTCTTCGCACTATTATTTGTTTTCTTCTAAAGGCATGTTACATGTTTGATAGATAGATAATTGTGTCCTTTACACATTTATAAACAATAAATTAATTATTTAGACATTTATGATTAAAATAATAAAAATAATTATAACTTTTTGTTATAATTATTGGACTAAAATATAATAAGTTGGACTAAAATATAACTTATTTTAGGTTTAAAAAGTTGTTTTGATGTTTTTTTTTTAAATATAATTTTTCCCATTTAAAATACTTGTGCAAATTTGCCTCATCAAAATTTGTACAAACTCAAAGAAATTTAGACCTCTGAATAGAAACTATTTTATCATGCATTGTGATTGAAGTAATAAACAAAAATGATCTAAAAGCTTGTTACTTAACAAAAGTTTTTTAACAATACTAACGGATCAGAAAACTTAAAAGAAAGTCCCTAAAAATAGGAAACCATTATATTGTAAGAGGTATTATTGAAGAATATCATATGTATTTTCCATTTTGGACAAAAAAAATATACTGATCATTTTTTTTGTTGAAATATACAAAAATATACCAAATTACAATGAAAAATAATGAAATGTTAGAAATTATTGTTGAATTTTAAATGTTGAGCAGTTGTAATAGACAATTATTAAATCGAAAGTTGACTACGATTGTCTAAAAATAATTATAAGATTTGACATTTATGTATAAATTATTAAATTATTGAAAATATTTTTTTTTCATTGGAGCTATATTATAAAAAATAATAAAATAATGTATATTAACCTTTTTTGGAATTGTATTTTCTACCTAGTATCCATACAACATTTTCTGTTTGTGGTATATCATCAGGTTCGTCAGATGAATTATTAAATAAATTATCCATTATGGCAATTCTTGCGTACAATAATTCTGGAAGGCTTATTAACGTTTCATGTGGAATGAATACGCCTGAACACTGAGAACATTAATTTTTATTAGAATTAAGTGTATCTAAGATAAAATTATTCTAATAGTTAAATTTTGAAAGTTTAATAAGTGTAACTTACCTTAAACAGATTTGAAAACATTGGGCAAAGCACTAGTGACTTGGGTAATAAAATTTTAATGCCATTGCATGCTCAGTTTTATTTATAACAAGTTTCTGAAATTAAAAAATAAATAAATATTTAAAAAATATTACTTAAAAACCTATAATTATTAGTTGAACTAATACAAAAATAATGACAAGATAACAGCTAACGATCTGTAAGTTAATTCTTAAACTTATGTTGTTTTCTCGATACCATTTTATGTTAGATACTTTATATACCTATTGTAATGTGAACTACAAAATTAGGTTAGGTTTTAAAAGTTTCTTTTTCTTCTTTTAAATAAACCAAGTATTTATAAAAACGCTAATTCCCATTT
This sequence comes from Eupelmus azureus, assembly GCA_030522685.1. NCBI lineage: Eukaryota > Metazoa > Arthropoda > Insecta > Hymenoptera > Eupelmidae > Eupelmus > Eupelmus azureus. The sequence goes on along the minus strand of JAPYZA010000958.1, from coordinate 4,474 downwards.
CTTTAGACGTGCAACAACAACAATATTGAGTTTAAGGCTAGATTTCTTACGTATTTTATTTCCTGTTTTATTTCACTTCTAAATTTCCATTATTCATCGTAATCATCGCAACGAGTAAAAATATTAACAAACAGTTAATTGTTATATTAATCAGCACAAACTGTACTATTTTGACGTATGACTTGGTTCGACACTTGAGGTACTAATGTAGGAAAATACAATACTCGATACGCCCCACCTCTTGCTATGTTTCCTGATCCTAAGGCTACGTCTTCACACAAAAATACACTACTTTAATTGTAAAACACTTTCAATTGCTGCTAGTGTAAAGTTACTATATCTTGTACCAACTAATATTATATCCCTAGGATTTAAATTTTTTTTTGATAGGAATTTTTTGTTAAAGAGCCTTTCTCCAAGGTGTTCCATGTTACACGTTCCATGCACAAAAATTTTGTTGTGTAGAATCTACAAAGTTCATGATCTGTGACAGGGAAGCTGCATGCTTTCTTTCCGTGCATAAATCATGAATTTAGTAGATTCCGCTCGCATAACAAAATTTTATGCACGGAATGAGTAACGTGCACAACTACAGTTTCCGAATAACGGAACGATACCAATCTTTGTGTCAGCTGTTCGAAAATGGGTTCCGTTCCAGCGTGAAAAGCAGTTTTTTCTAAATCTTCAGAAATTACTTTTCCTCTTCCGCTTCTTTTCTCGATAATGACTATGGATTTCGCACCGAGACCTAATACAAAAATAAATACTCGAATTCGTATTCGAAAGGATTTTGGTGCACTGTTTAGAGTTTTGGAGCACACCTAGTGTTTTTGCGTGGGCGTATGAAACATATAGCATCACGTGTGATTCGTGAATTGTAGACATAGTCTAGCATAATAAGGGAATGAATGCCATAAAATTGTAGAATGAACCTTAGTTAGCTCTTGACTCGAAGCTTTTTGTAACCAAAAAATATAAAGACATTTTTTATTAATCTTTTTACTATTTAAATTTATCTATATCTATAATATATCTGAATATGAACGCATTAGTTACTTCTCGTTTATTACAATTTTCAAAAAACATAATTATTCCATTAGAATATGGCATTCAAGCAAATAGTTATGCTATCCCTGGTAAGAAGTCTTTTATTTACTTAATTTTGTTTTTTTTTCAATTATACTTAAAATAAATATATGCAAATTAACACTTTTTAGTTTTAGTTAATAATTATCTAATCTTGACTTATATAAAAATTTTTGTGAAAATAAGATTTACGATTAATATATAATTTTGTATGTACATTTACTACACATGACAAATCCTTATTTCAATATTATTCCATTTATTTATTTAAAGACAACATGGACTCAAGTCCTTTCTACAAAAATATCTATAAGCAAGAATGGACATACAGTATTAGAAAATAAATATTTTAAATACTTTTGTTGTATCAAATACATTTAAATACAGTATTTTCCTGAATTGTTCAAATTTGAATAATTAAAGTATACAAAAAATCATTTTAACTTGTGTCTGGAATTTTACAACTTACTTGTGTGTTTTTGTTAGTCAACTTTAAACCGATATAACTTTGGACCCAATTATTGATATTAATTTATGCTTGAGTGTGCTAACATAATATACAAATAATTTTCTTTGCTTAACTATGTCTAAATGTACTTAAATATGTCTGGCTATATTTGACCATACTTGTCTGTGCCTTATTATAGCTTATCATACCTTGCTATGCTTAATTACGCTTAAGGATGTTAAACTATGCCTACGTTTGCTTAATTGCATCAAAGTATGTCTAACTGTACCAAAAGAATAAGCTTGAAAACATGTTATGATTTTAGGTATGGCATTGGGAAAAGGTAAAAAAATGGGAAAATCAAAAGGTCCAACTGTAGAGAAAAAAATTTTGCCAGTAGAGACTGATATAGATAAACTACTTAAATATTGTTGTGGAACTAATATTCTAAAGGAAGGAGGGCAAGATGTTGAATTAAAACCTGACTCCGAGTATCCTGAATGGTTATGGTCAATACGAACTGGACCGGCACCATCAATTGAGGAACTTGATCCAAATACTAAACAATATTGGAAAAAATTAAGGAGAGAAGGCATTAAAAGACAAAACAAACTTAGATCACTAAGAAAGTTTTAATTTATTTTTACAAATATCTAATTCAGTTAAAAAAAAAATAATAAAAAAATAGTTTATCACTGTTCGATGAGATTTTCTTACAACTATTTTACCAGCTCAGAAATATATTGAGCTAACTAGACTTTAAGAACATTGTAAATAAGAATTCATCTTTAGTAAAGTTCTATCTATAAATTATTTTTGATTGTATTGAAATAATTGCGTAATTATTATTCAGCACCCTAGCTATTACCATAAAATAGCAGATAAATTCATCAGATTTGTTGTAAACATAATAATTGCGTCAAAAACCTGGAAATATGGAGCAGCTTAAATCTCTGCTTTAACAATCTTTTACCGTCTGAAAAATATTTCGCACAATATTATTTTTTTTATGTATTTGTTATATACGGAAGCATGTAGATTTGTCAAAGTAGGTGTGAAATTGATAATCACATAGAAAATCTGGAGACATAGGCAAGGTCCATGTGCGGCTCCGACAGCTCCTTAAGGACACTCGCAATTAAAATAGTACATTTATATACTAGTGCGAGAAAGTGACTTTAGCCTAGTATAGACTACGAATATTCCTTTGTTAAAGGGAAAAATCACTTTGTACCTAATGTTGCCGCTGAGTTTGAAAAATATATTTATATGATACTCAATAAATTTTTAAATAAAGTTAACGGCTTAACATTCGTGTCAATTTCTTTCGGTTTCAGTCGTGCTCGATGATCGCTTGGCGGTTTTATAACTTCTGTGTTTAAACAGGGATACGGCTGCGTATGAAAGTACTCATGCCGAAGAGCCTAATTAGATAAAATATAAATATTTTTAAAAATCAATAAAATATTTAAAAATATAATATATTAATATGTACCTCTTCTGCCGAGAAGCGCTTGGAAGAATCGTAAATTAAAATAGACTTTATAAGTTCTATAGCCTCTTGTTGAGCATCAGGTATTATGCGCTCCCACAGCACTCCTTTATGGTATGGAAATGTAATTTTATTATAATCGGGTAAAGAGCTCAATTCCGGCCATGATTCTGCCGTAGGAGAGCCGAGATGTCCTAATACTATTGCTAGTTGCTCGATGTCACTATCTCCCTACAATTAAATAACTTTGTTAAATTTTATATTTCATTATTACTTAGATTTTTTAAATTCATATAAAAATTATAAATAACTGTTTGCAACCAGTCGGATTAAAATGAATTTACTTGGAATGAGTTGGCGGTTCAAAGATTAAAACGAATAAAAAATAGGTTTTAAAATCCATAATAAATTGGTTCATTTTTCAATTCATTCAAATCCGTTTTAAAATTTCAAAGAAAGATTGTTTAAAATTTCTTTAGTATTTTTTAACATAACAGTTTTTTTGTTGCTGTAGCAAATTTAATAAAATATTTGTTTTAAATTAACACCTACTTAATAACTAAACTGTAACAATTTTTTTTTTCAAAATTAAAAAATTGTTGAAAAGAAATGAAGAAAAAAAAACAGCCTCTTAAAATAAATTTGTTTCGCATTTGTAAGATTAATAAAATCAATTAACCGGAAAAAGAGGCGAGTTATTTAGCATTTCACCAAATATACAGCCGACCGCCCACATGTCAATAGCCGCAGTATAGTATCTTGCTCCGTAAAGTAGCTCTGGAGCTCTGTACCATCTAGTAGCTACTTGATGTGAATAAGGACGACTTATGTCCTCCCACATTAATCTACCCAGTCCAAAATCGGCGATTGTTAATATACCGTCTTCTCGAATCAACAGATTAGCTGGTTTCAAGTCCTAAAATTAAATTATATTTATACTTCCTATATTTAGTATCGATACATTACTTTTTTAAAGAATTAATTATTAAATCTACTAGCTTCAAAATATTAAAAGATATAAAATATTAGTAATATAGAATAAACATTTTATGAAAAATGATAATAATTCATATTAGCTATAATTTACTGTAAAATCTGGGAGTGAACAATCGCGTCTGATAAAGTGCACAATCTACTGAGCTATAAAAGTAACTAGGGCGTTTGCAACGATTGTGCAAAATAATACAGTGTCATACTCTGTGCATAATATTGTTGTCGTGCATATAAGCAACGCCCTCCAAGAGCATTCTCATGTACGTTTTTATTTGCGAATCTTTCAGCGGCCTGTCGTAATCTTTTAACAGCTCCCAGAGCCCTGAAGGCATGTACTCGAAAACCATCACGAAGTCCAATCCTGCGGGAAACGCGTCTAGCAGCTCGACAATCTAAAAAAATAAATAAGGGGTGACAAGTAACCGTTGAACTTAAATCGATTTAAGACTTTTTTT
>JAPYZA010000957.1:0-40340 GCA_030522685.1 Eupelmus azureus | reverse complement strand
TCTCTCTCTCTGGCCTTCTCGCGTAAAGTTTCTAGCAAACTTTTCTTATTTGACGCTTGGCTATACAATATTCATGTTTTAATAGCGCGCCGAGACTTTTCATGGTGATTTTTTCGAGAGCAAGCAACCCGCGTCTTTCATTTTCATGCGTGAGCCGAGTTTCGGGTGAACGTTCGGGCACCCAGTGGATGGTAAGTTATTTACGGAAGCTCCTTTTTTTTGTTGGCATACTTGGTCCAAGAGAGAAAGAGAGAGACGTACGTGCGCGAAACGAGCGATGAAATTTTTTCTTCCTAAAAGAATCGCACTGGATTCTTTTGGAGCTACGGATACAGCAAAAGTCCGGGTTTCGGATGATTAATTATAGGCGGAATGATAAAGCTCGTTTGTTTTTAAGTAATAATTGCTTGGAGCTTTCTTTTTTCGAATAAAAAGTATTTTTTCGAAAAAAATTTTTATGTTAAAAGCGATTAAGCGATTATCAGAAATACATTGTGTACGAGTAATTTAATAATATCGTAATTGAAGAGCCAACGCAAAACATTTATTCAAAATAAAAATATTAAATTTGACTCCCTTGTATGGAATTTATTTTTTACAAATTGTTTACATTATTATATATACATTTATCAAAGTTTATATCTAAAAACAATTATAATCTTTTGTTTTATTTCGTGGAAATAGGAAGTTCTACAAAGGCCGCATGTACTATTGTAAAAAAATTCTTTCAATCAAATGTAAAACTAGAAAAACGAGCAAGTAACAAAAATTATAAAGTTTCAATACATTTTTTCAATGAAAAATAATACTTCAAGAAAAACAGACAATTAAAAATTGTATCTAAGATTTGAAAACGACTAGTAAAAAGAGTTTTAAAAATGTGAATTTTCAGTAAAGCTCGAAATTTAAAAATTCATGCTACTTACTATTATACATGAATACTTCTACTATAGTAACTTTTAGGATACCAAAATGTGGGTAGATATATTTTACAAAAAAAAAAAAATCGTCTTCAGAAAAATATTTAAAAAATTTTCAAGATATCCTTCAGGTTTCTATATATTCCACATGGTTAACGTTTTTAATGAAATCTCATACCTCAAATTTTATTCCTCAACTTTCACGTCATTTAAAGCACAATAGAAAATTAGCTAACAATCCTTCAAAGTCCATCCTTCCGCACACAAAAAACCATTGTGATATTCCTCGAACCCGATCCAAGTGAAAATAAACCATTCGATTCCAGCAAGCCCATTAACAATCCATCCTCGCTCCCGAACAATAAAACAGCCTCTCGCCTCATCCATCAGGCAGGCAAAACAATAAACGGCCGAGCTCTCACAAGGCTCGCTAATGGAGGCGGCGCAATAACGAGGACTTGAAAATTCGCAGGTACTACGGGGCAACAGCAACACGTACCTGGTGGAGAAACAAAAGCTCGAGCTGCCCTTCGTTGCGAGCAGGGTACGCTTTGTCCCCTACAGCCAGCATCCGCGCACCGTCTGCATGAGGGTCGAGATTTACGGCTGCGTCTGGGAGCGTAAGTGGACGAGCTTCCATATACGTATATATATACATGAATTCCCTTCTGCGTTTAATTATTCAGCCTCCTAACGCCCCTTTTTTCACCTTCCATCCTTCCTTGACCTGAGCTTTAGATATAGCCCTTGACTTGGTCGAATTTATCGCGCCTTCGCGTGCGCTATCGACCGGATGGCCCGTGCGTGCAGTTGGTGAGGCTGATTTGTGTGAGTTGTCGAAATTTTTGATAGGCTTCATTACTTGCTTTTTTTCTTGTTTTAGCAACTGCAAAATTGAGAGCGACAGGTAGAGATGTATGAGAGTGGGCTGATGGAAATTGTGAAAGATACGAAGTTTTTAGGCGAGATTTATGTTTTATTTTGGAGTTTGACTTTCTTTATTAATTCTGATATTTACGTATTTTAGTACCGTTGTGATTATGTTTCAATATTATTTTAACCCTTGGAGAATCGGAATGCGCCATTTGGTGTAAGGTCATTGACCAACCAACATTTGACTTTAATTTAATCCAATGTTTGGGGCTTTAGATCACTTTTCTATAAAAAAAAAGGAAATTTTCCGAAATCCCTTACCTCCTGCTCTCTAAGGGTTAAAGAAATATTTTACAATAATATTGAAGTTCAGTGCATTGCACCCAACTGTAGTTATCTTCGTATATTTTTTCAGCCTTGAAATTCTGAAAGCAAATTTCGCAAATATGAGCCTCACAGTCGCCAACAAGACTCCATTCTCTTCTTCATATGATACTGATTCACGGTTCATACGAATTATTCAGTTTAGTTAAAAAAAGTCATAAATACAGATTTGTGCTGCAAATAAAAAAATTGCGAGTCGTTCGCGTAAAGTAGATTGTTGAGCGCGTTCTATACAAGCATTTTTCGAGCATCTCTGCACCTTTGCTGCTAGACTCTGTCGATCCGCAAATAATCGATATTAACTCTTCCGTATGGCTTTTCAATATCCCCGAACTCGGCTTCTCCCTCGCTTAGTTGCCAATTTCAGCTTGACTGCGTCTCTCTCTCGTTCTCTCTGGGTCCCTTTAATCTCTGGAACGATCGCGCTCGGTTGGAAGAGAGATGAAGATAGAGAAAGAGAGAGAGAGAGAGAGAGCTCTGCATGTGATTTTTCTTCTTCTCAATTTCCAGGATCAATCAGGTTTAAAAGCATTTCTTGCTACCGAATTGCAAACTTCCGGCACAATCGAAAGTGTGTATACCCATAGGGCGCTCGCAAACTTCTCTGTCTCGCTCACTCCTCAAGGGAAAAGAGCACTAGCATGCAGAGGGAAAACTTGTTTTATTGAAAACTTTTTAGATTCTTATATACGCTTTTTCCTCTCTTTCTCCCCCCTCTCTCTCTCTCTCTCTCTCTCTCTCACTTTGCCCCCTCCCCTTTCTCTCTCTGCAATAAAAGAGGACATTTTTAGCGCGCAAGGAATTTAACACAATGTTGGCAATTTTCTTCTTCTTCCTCTCTAGCATCAAAAGTCTAGAGTTTTTTTAGAGTGTATTATTTTTCCGAAACCGTTTACTAGTCGAACTAAATAATTTATAGGGACTGAATTTTTTTTCAGTAGTTTAAAGAGTAGATAATTCTGCATTTTGCTCAATTTTCAGAATAGTAATGAAGGTTTGGAGAAAGACGAAACAAACTATACATATTGTTTTTTATGCATACAATGAAACTGTTTTTTATAGTTTACCTAATTTTATAAATATATTAAATTTTGGTCGTTGATGATTAAAAAATGTTTGTCACGTTCGTATTTAGCTTAATTTTACAAATCTTCACAGACTTGTTTCGAAGCGTAGTAAAATAAAGTCGTACACATCGGTATATATAGAGCTAATAAACTCAACTTGTTACTTCTAAAAGAATTACAGATGTATAATTTCTTGCTTCTAAACTGCAGTGAAAGTCGTAAAATTAAAAATTAATGAATATTTAATTTTTCCTGTAATACTCCAAGTGAAACTAAGAGAAGCCGATTTAAAAATTGAAAACTACCTTTAATTAAGCCTATTGACCTTGTACAAGAACTATAATATAGTCTAAAAGAGATTATTCCTATAAAAATAATATGCTCATCCTATACTGAAAATAATTTCACTCCCTATGTGATTCTGCCCCCAATTTTTTTAATTCTCATTCCTATCTCCGCTGATCCAACCAACCTCAAAAGAAACCATACCAACCTTTTCACTTCACCTAATCGTACCATAAATCACAGAGAGGATAGCCAGGTATCTGATACCGTCGGGTGACGTACACGGCCCCAATGATTGCAACCTCGAGGACTCATCATATGACGGCGGCAAAGCTAATGGCACACTAGCCCATGGTTTGGGTCAGCTTACGGACAACATTCTTGGAGACGCCAACGAGATCCTGACGTGCACATCCTCGTCGAATGGCGGCAACAGCTGGCTTGGCTGGGGCGGCAGGGAAGGAGTTGAACTTGTCTTCGAGTTCAAGGAGGTCCGGGAGTTTGACAACTGTAGCCTTCACGTTGCCCATGTGCCGGGACTCATGATTGAGGCGAGTAGCTTTGTTTTTATTAAAAAAATTTAAAGGATTCATTCTTAGGCGAGGTAAAATTTTTCTAAATGCTTCGTTAAAAAATAATATCAGTCAACAATAAGAACACTTTGATTGCGCAAAGCCAAGGAGCCTGACTCATCACAGAAATATCAGAGGTTAAATCTTACATTTCCGTTATGTTTAAAAAAAATTGAATAAATAATAATAACGAAAATGGACAACAAGCTTAGAATTATCACTGTCTGTGACCTAGAATAATATAGTAATAGGCTAGTCTTCTATACAAAACTTCGCTTTATTTCGGGGACAATGTCCTAGTCGTTCGGAAAACAACTACTTTGCGAACTTGTATGACGCATCATTGCCGACGGTTGTTCAAAATACTTTATCTACTTGTTCTTTCACTCCAAACTAAAAAGTGTGAAATCTAGAAGTAAAAAGTTTAAAACGTATGTTTTAATTTTTAAAGTAACTAAAAGCACAAGCTAGTACTTTATAAAGTAATTCTTTGGTTCAAAATATAAGAGATCCATTTCTCGGCGTTTTCCAAGAATCATTTTGCCAAGTTTTATTGAAATCTATAAATTAGAGACTGGACACTCACCTTGTGAGAGTAAGAAATCTCACTTCTCAAGTCTATTTGTAGTTTGCAACGTATAACATTATTGCATTTCGAGAATGCGACTCATTGTAATGTATGTGTAGACTTGAGGAATCAAATTCATACCATAATTAAAAAATAGTACATTTAAAAATTATGTTTTCTTAAAATTGCTTTTATCGTCTGTATTATTGCGAAATTTCCATTACTTTAAGCTAAAAATACTAACATCTGGCGAATGGTGCATTAATTTAAGTGTGTACGTTTTACAGGTACCCTTATCGATTCAAGCTTGGTTCTCTTACGACGGCAAGGAGTACCAAACATCTACGGAAAAGGTAGAAATACCCAACGAGTTCAAGTCGAACGCCGGCATGGTCACGATACCACTCCAATTAAAAACAGGACGCTTCGTTAAGTTGGAGATAAAGCTAAGGTCTAAGTGGTTACTAATAAGCGAAGTGATTTTCGAGTCAGGTACGAAAGAATTTTCTTCAATCTTGCTACGTTTGCTTAATCTCTACTTATAGATATTTCTAGATTTTAATGCCATTAAAATTATCTAATATAATATTGAAAACAAGATTGGATGTTCAAAACGTTACCTCGTGTAGAACAAAAAATACTTGTTTCCATTTCATTGCAATAGAAAATTAATAGATGACTTTAACAGACTTATCAAAAAATCACAGTTCCAGGCCTGAGAAACCTTACGAACGATTTGACACTCGACCAGAATCTGGTGCCGGAACGCAATGAAACGGATCTGCCAGAGCAATCTCGTCCAAAGAACGAGCAAAACGAGACCATTTACGAACCCAATCCGAACTTGACTCCCGATGCTTTTCCGATCGGCAATTCCCAGACGTATATTGGCTTGGTGAGTAACTACAACTTTTTTAAAGTTTCTTCAAATTATGTATAATTTTTATCTTGACTTCTTAATATCCTAAAGCTATTAATTTTGATATTCTATCGGTATTAATTAAAAATATTTTTTAAATGCACGTTACAAAATAATATGCATGTCGCATCCTTAAACTTTAAACTGTTTATCTATTAAACTTCAGTAACTAATTTTAGTAAAACATATTAATCCTCCAAAATTAAAGCTAAAATTATGAGGATGCAATTAAAGTTTGTAAATTAACGCAGCTTATCCGAATATAGTTAAATTCATACCCTTGAGAAAATATGTCTATATCCATACGTGCATTACAACACTCAGAATATAAACTAACTCAAAGACATTCCATCAGTTTCCTTACTTACAATTATTTAATCAACTTTAGCAATTTTAATTAAAAAAAACCTTACCCCCTCAACCAGGTAAGCGGAGCGCTGACGGTAATTGCTCTTCTACTGACCTGCACGGTCTTTCTAATGAAGCAGCGTGGTCGCAACAAGGTGGCTCTGCTGCAGAAACACACGGCCCTGTTGTGTGGCCCCACAGCCCCTGGTATTACCATCAACATGAAAGATATTAAGCTTGCGACGCCGATTGTCGTCAACGGTCTGTCTCAGTCTCGGCTCTCTATCAAAAGCAAAGGATTCGCTTCCGCCCTAGCCGCAGCGGATACTGCTAACAATATGGATACTTTAAGGAGTAGTATTAGAGGCGGAAGTGATAATGGAAGCGAGTACGAGCAATGCAGCGCATACGAGAGGACTTACAAGCTGTTCTCCGAGGAAAATTTGGCGTATGAACCGGCAGGTACCCATAAGAGCGAAAGGTTTTCTACGTGTAGTGGTGAGTTATTCTTGGTTTGTTTAGTGCGAGACTAAAATGGAAAAGGTCTAGATAGATTATTTTTCGCGGATGTATTATGTGAAGAATTTTCATAGCCTTTTATCTAGATTGAAATAAAAATAGCTTCATAATGAATTAGAGTTTTATCATTTCTCAGACTGTGTAAATCTGAAAGGAATAAAAAATAAAATACGAAATCTGACCTTATTCTTCCATTTATTAAATTAGCAGACTAGAATTTATTTTCAGAGCAAAAATACATAAAAGATTTAAAAAAGTAATTCATTTCTCCTCTTTCCTTTCTTGTACAGAATAAAATTTTTTCATAAAAAATTTTTGCTATTTAAAAATAAAACAGCTAAAAATAAATGTAAGCTATTTTCTTAACTTTAAATTTTTTAAAGGCGTTACGGATTTTGCGAGCGATCACAGCTATCAGGAGGACAAGTCGACTGAAAGAATAGCGCCGACGCCTTTTCCCGTCAAACGACACGGACATAACAACTCCAAAGCAAATCACAAGGTCCACGAGGGCTACTACGCTGCGACGGACATATTGACGGTAATGTGAAACTAAAACTTATCTCTTCCCTTTTTTCGCCGTACTATAAAATCTAAATATAAAATTTCTTTCAGTATGCAATATTTCTATAAACAAATATAGCTCTATTAAATTTATTTTTCAAGATAAGCAAAAATGTCTGTATTTAAATTCAGTTTACACAAATCTCAAAAAACTAAATTATCAAAGAATATTGACGATTCAAAACATTTCTAGTATAAATTTTCACGAAATCAAATATCATACATAGATCAAGCGTCGAGAGCAGCACAGTTCGTCAAGCCTGTTCACGCCGCTGCAGATCCAAGAGAGCGCCCAGCTTTCCAACACATCGAGTATCTATAACATACAACAAATATCGAGGCACCGGCTGAGGATCCTGGATAAATTCGGTGAAGGTAGCTTTGGTCTTGTCTATCTCTGTGAGGCGAAAGGCATCCAGAGCCCGGATATGGGTACCATAAGAAATCGACAGATCGTCATTGTACGCTCGCTGTGGCGTGGTGTTACTGATTCGTTGAAGTAAGTAAACTTTGATTGCAGTACATTTAATTTTACAGCATAAGAGATAAAAATTAGTGCGCAATGATCATAAATGAATAATATTTCTAATAGATATCATGGTTGAAAAGCGATAATTGCATATGATGTAATAGTCTAGCAACGCAATATACATTTTCTCACTATATTTAACACTATACTAATCGAAAGAGCGGACATAGTTATCAATGAGGAGCATATATTTTTAACTTGAAATTTAATATTTTTCATTACTTATGATGAATTCCTTTTTATTACTATAAACGCTACAATATTATTAACGCCTGATTTAATTTATTAACTGTCACTAAGTAATCTTTTAATATTGCAGAAAAGACTTCATGAAGGACATGCATCTACTGGCTGCGATTCGCGATTTAAATGTCGCAAGGATAATCGCTCTAGTAGAAGAGGAACCGATGGGTGCTGTCTTTGAATATGGCGAACTAGGCGATTTGCCGACCTTCATGAAAAGTGGAAATGAGAATGGAAACGACGATTTTACCTTAAGGTATTTTATATCAAATAGTTTATTAATCAATTGTACTTAAAAACATATCTATAATACTTTGTTTTTTTTTTCAGTTATAGCTGTCTTCTCAATTTTGTTACGCAAATTGCTTCGGGGATGAAATATTTAGAAAATCTCAAAATCCCTCATTGCGATTTAGCTGCAAGGTAAAGAAGATTTTACAGCGTACCATTAAGTTCATTATTTTGTGGAAATATTCAATTAGACTTCCATATGGAACATTCTATATGAATATAATCCGACCGATACAAAAATCTATGTGAAAATGCATCTAAAAACAATGATTTTTCATATATATTTTATGTAGATAAAATGTTTTTAAGCAAATTTTCACACTGATTATATAGTTTTTCATATGGATATTTCAGCTCAGTACTCTGTAAAGTTGAAATAGTGCAAAATGCTCCATTTCAACTTTACAGAGTAGACTTTACTTTAGACAAAAATACATAAATTGATATTATTTTTTAGGAATTGCATCGTCAACAGAAATCTCATCATTAAAGTATCTGATCATGCCCTTTACTGTAACAAGTACGATCATGAATACTATGTGAATGGATATTATGCAAAAATACCTCTTAGATGGATGGCTTGGGAAGCTGTTCTAATGGTATGTTTTTAATTTTGACGATTTTTAGTCCCTTTTTTGTGACTTCTTTTTGTCAGTAAATTCTAATTGCTACCACAAATAAATTATTAATAAAGCAAACCTCAATTTATTCTTCAGGGCAAATGCAGCAGTCAGTCTGACGTCTGGTCGTACGCCGTGACCGCCTGGGAGATCTTCAGCTGCTGCAGCGAGCTGCCCTACGCCGAGCTCACATCAGAACAAGTGCTGGAGAACTGCAGCCGCTGGTACCAGAGCGCAGCCGGCACCAGCATAAACGGCAATCCGCAGCAGCAGCCTCGGGTGCTGCCTCAGCCGAGCCTCTGTCCACGCGAGCTCTATCGCATGATGAGCAAGTGCTGGGGCAGGCGCGCCGAGGACAGGCCTAACTTCGAGGAGATTTATCTATTCCTCAAGAGGCTCGCCTTCGACTGAGCTCAGCGGCGATGGCTCGCACGATCGTTTCGCGGCGAACTCCGATATTTGCGATGAGTCGAGGAGATTTCGATGACGATCGGCTAGATGTATAGCTTCTTGATACGAGAGATTTTTGTGGAAAGGTGCAGGACAGTGCTTTTTTGAAGTATTGCTGAACGAACGGCTGTCAATTAAATAAGAGATCACATATCAGTTGGAAGCTTTTAGTTTGCGATGATCAGCGTGGTATTCGCGTGTGAATCTGAATTTAAGTAATTATCAAAGGATCGTCTTCGAAATCGAACACTACCAATACACGCAAAGCGCAAACTTCGCCGAGTCCGTAGTAAAGATCCAAGTCACGTGTCTCAGGTGTGCAAAGTCCTTCGTTGCGAGCATCGAATCCGACGAGGAAACAATTGACGAATAAACATTTCGACTTTAAAGACCTGAAATAATCGCTGAAATAGAAATGGGCACGATTGCGTGCGTACACGCGTGGACCAAAAATCGACGTTACAATCAGCTGGGGGTGACCGCGCCGAGCATATTCCCAGTCGCCGAGAAAACTCGCGATGCGTCAAAGTCGCGGGCTTGCCACGCCTTCTTATCAATTAGGAAACAAAAAAATGCAGAAAGATAACGGCTGCGCGCCTATTGCGCACCGAAGATATAAGAATATTTTTTGCAACGGTAGAACGAGCCGAAGTGACCGAGAGCGAGCGGTATCCCATGAAATTGTAGTCTGCGCTGCGTTCAGTACACGAGCGTTTCCAGGGTTGACTTATGTAGATGGATTTTGAATTTGTTCAACAATAGGCAAAGCGTAAGTTTTTTAAAGTGTTACTGAGTACTGTATTATTTTGTTGAATCAGTGCGTCTTCTTTGTTTATACCGTCGTTAAAAAAGTGTTGTTATTGCAGCCAAACATGTTTTTTTATACACGTAATTTAGTTGAACAGTATTGTCCTAGCTGTACTTATCAAACGTCTTATTACCTCAGATTTTTCATATGCATATTAGCCAAGCGACTTGTATTTATTCTAATTACATAAACGAAAATGTAAAGAAAAACACGGTGTCCTTTCTAATAATATGTCATAATTGTAAGCGCCAATAGTCAGTTTTCCAAGGGTAGAAAAAAAGGGTTATATAATTTACAAGAAAAGTAGTACAAGTAATTGTGAAATTATAAATTAAAACAGTAGTTCCTTTAGTAGCAAAGCACTAAATTTTGTACAACAATTTTACAATTACTTGAACTAATTAATTAAATCGATACATGTCGTTTCCTTATTGTAGATCGTAAAATATTATGACAAAATGTGATGACTAAGACATTTACTTGTAAGTTTTTTGACATTTAAAATTAAAAGAAGGAATATAATACGATCATTTTTATTTCTCAGCATCGACAAAATACGATATAATTCATATAAAATTTATAGATTAGAGTCACGACAAAAAATATTTTTGAAAGAGAACAACTTTGAAAAATTCTTTTACCAAAAAATAATATCTAAAATTAGAATGAATTGAAAGAAATGCATGAATCCTTTATTAAAATAATCTTCTAGTAGTTGCGACAATTTTTGGATCACGCGAAGCCGATAGATCTATTATTGATATCAGAAAATATAGTATCCTCTCTCATCATAACTTTTAGCCTAATAAAGTAATAATTTTTGTAATATAAAGAACGTTACTCGGTGCTCTCCGATACTGTTTATAAAGTTATTTGTCAAATATTAAAGTTCTCTTTATTCTAAAAAAATTTATCATGTACAAATTAATTCTGACATTTAATTAAATTTAAAATAAAACTTTTCAGAATCATAATGTAATAAAAGGACTTTTTTAATATCTTGTACATGATAAATTGAATACTTAAAAAAAAAAAAATTAAAAAAAACATACCAAAATTATTGCCATAGTTTAAGAGTTTTTATTAGTACATTAATAGTATAAGTTATTTTGTATGTACATCTTATTGATAAAAAATATTTAAGTTATATTACATTTAAATAATTAAATTTTCTTCAGGCTAACATATTATACGCTTCGAAATACGTTTTATACTTATTTATCTAATGAATTGCGTATAAAGCGAAATCATTTGTCCTCCATGCAGTGCGAAATATAAAAAATGTAAATATTTAATGTAATTAGTCTTTAATTCATTTAAAAATTAGAAAAGTATTAATGATATTTCTAAATATAATTTAAAAACATCGCTGTATGAAAACTGTTTTCAAATAATGTATTCAATGTTTCAATAATGTAAACATTTTGGCGATTTCGAAAATTTGAAACAGAAATATTTATTTATTTAATTATTAATTTACAAAATATAGTATTAAAAGGGTGATAATAAATTTGAAAATTGTTGAACTGTCATTAATATCGTACTGCGTTAGGGTCTAGATATGGATTAGAATATGAAAAAAAAACTTACAATTACCTATATAAATCAGTCTTAGTAGGAAAATTAGAAAAAATCATAACAACCTGTTTCTAGACTTATTTACATGTTTTCATAAAAGTCACTGAAGTTCTTCCTCTTTAAAAATGATCCTATAGCTCCAGTTCAATAAAAGATTTTAGTCTGAAGGTTTCCTGGATGGTTCAATGAAATTTCTTGAAATTTTTCAACTTTTTAGGATTGCAGGAGTCTGTGTTACTAGGATTTTTGGAATTTCTATTTTCTTATTCAATATATCTTATATTTTAAATTTTTTAATAAAAGGACATTTTATTCTTCACATAATTATTTAAAAAATTGATTGAGAGCAAATATTTTGTAAAAATCTTAAGAAAACAAGCTTTCAAAATCCTTATGAATAAAATTTAGATCTTTGGTACTATAGCATCAACTTAGAAACGTGGACTGCAAGTAAAGACTCTGTAAAGGAAAAAACATGTAATAATATGTACAGAAACAAGTCTTCCGTTCTTACTTAAAGGCTAATATACACAGATAATTACAAATATTTTTCAAATTTAAATCGATATCTACACCATTAATCGTTAAATCACCAATTCATTAAAATCTGTTTTATTAAAGTAAAAATTTACATTAGATCATAAATTACATATCTCTGTTTTCATCCACACATTTACAAATATTAATATTGCTATCCAAATCACAAAACGTGAATTTTTAAATGATTAAATCAAATAGATATAACTATCTTGTAATGAGAGTCAAATTTTTATCGATTCCTAATAACACCCTGTTTATTAGTAATCAAAATATTCAAGCGATTCTAGTTTAAATTTTGGTCTTAAAAAGTGTAATGGTAATAATTAATAAGAATCCATTGGGATTTAATAATGAACAAGTTTTTCATTGTGAACTTTGCATATCAGTCATACATATTTCTTTAAACACATATCAAAATTATCACCAGTTAACATTTTAAAATATGAGTACTTATATTTATTTATCATAAAAATATCGAATAAGTGTGTATATATACATACAAAAATAGATACCTAATTAAAAAATTAAGCCACCGTATACGGGAACTTTATTAGGATAATTAAGGAAAAACTAAAAGTATAAAAGTATGCCTATAAAAATTTCATGTTAAATCCCAATGATGTAAATGCGTAATACAAAGTACGCATTGATCAATGAAAAAGTGATCCCTGTACATTTCATTATCTGAAATAATAGCCTGTAACGTCTGTAAATCTTGTTTAACTGAAGCATTGCGCAAAAGCCTCCAATGATGCATAAAAATAGAAATAAATAATGAACAGTATTTTATCGATTTAAGGTGGGTAAAAGAAAAAATTCTGCAATCAAAAAAGTGCAATCCCAGTAGATCGCATAGTTATGAAAAAAAAAAGATAGAGTGAGGATGAGAAAAGAGAACGAGAGAAAATTAAAGTATGAAAGAGTGCGAATGAAGCAGAAAGAAGTAAAATCGAAAGCATGACAGAAAAGAAAGCAAATATAACTCTGAGATTAAAGAAGTAGAGTAAAAAAGTTAATATTTATCAGGGGACGAGTGATGCATTTTCTTAAATACGTGTACAATTATATTATCAAATGGGAAATGCCAAGGTAACCAAGACAACGACGAAATTAAATTTCGTTTGCCAAAGTATTAGTGTATTAGTCGTAATTAAAGAAAATATATACAAAAAATCTACCAAAGACGATTAAATTAAGATAAAAACGCTTGTAACTTGGATTACGTTGCATTTTACGAAAAATGTATTGATGAAAAAAAAGCTGGATGATGCATTCGTTCGATGAGAGAACGCCGCTGTTTCATTTCAGAGCTAAGAGACAATCAATTTCGTAAATGTTATCAGATCGTCGAAATGAATGTAATTGTAAAATACGAGTGAATTCTATTTTATGATGCGTTATAAGTTAATCGAAGAATTTTTTGTTGAATGAAAAAAAAAATAGATATGGAGTTAAAGCGAGATAAAAGAAAATGATAAACATAAAAGGTATCATTTTGCTGTGTACAGGTGAATATTCGTAAAGCGAATCGTTCCGTGAGAATTTAGCGATTAAGCCATTAAAAAGAAAAACATGAACACATGCGTTTTACATCGTACATATAATATATTAGAATCGTATTTTCGACCTACACATGTGAACATTTTAAAAGCATATTGTAACGATAACAGAACCGAAACAGAGAAAAAGAATGGCATTTACACACCCTCACAGATGCGCATACCAGAAGAAAAGAATCACGTAGAGCGTAAAGTACTTTATCAATTTTTATCGAAAGACTCGTAGATCTATATACCTAAACATAATCCAAAATTTGTAATATGAATTACCGTAACTTCATCGAAAATTATATTCTTAATATTTCCAGTGTTATAATCAATAAAAATTGTTATACTGTGTGACACTTTTGCTTAAATTGAATAAGAATTGAGTATCTGTTCCTTATATGCAATAAAAGCCTTCATCTTTCCTTCGTACCATTTTCAATTTTTTTATTTGATAAGGAATACATCTCTTTTCATTTTGTATGCAAGTTTTTATTTTCATATTTTTTTGTTTTTTAAATTATTCAATTTACTGCATATATTAGAATACATTTATTTCACTTAATATTAAAATAATAATAATAAATATAGATATAAATTCAGCACGATCTTTTTATGTTTAACTGAGAATCTCCTTGTAATATGATACTTTTCTTTCATTTTTTATGACAATCCCTTTTTGTTTCAATATCTCACAAAGAAACGTAATAGTTTTTGAATAATTAATTTGATTATACTACTTTAATTGTCACACTTTTATATAAAACATATTTGAATAAAAAATATTTATTTAAAAAATATTTAAAATTTGCAAATAATTTTATAGAATATAGTATTATACAGTAATAACATTTTATAATAATTAATCCAAGAAAAGTACTCCAACAGCATTATGAGGAAAATGAGGAATTACATTATAAAGTAAATGTATAAACACAAAAATATTTATTGATTATTATTTATATATTTCTTAAAGAAATTTAATTAACTTAATAAATTAAATAAATTATTAAATAAAAGATTATCACTTTTTACATTATCACGTGATTAGTAACCAGCGGCTCCACCTTGTCGTCGGTAGTCTCCGCTGGCCTCAACATTTGATCCGTCTACCGCAATAGCCGCAAGAGTATTCTGCATAATATTCCAGCCTCCGATTGTATGGTTCTTACTTTTCAAATGCTCAATAATATCTGGGAAAGCTGCTTTGAATTCTGGCTCTACTTGAACTGCCATAGGCCAGAGCTAAACATAATAATTTACTCAGATCACTGATCATAATAAAACAAAAAAAGAATTTTGACTATGGTGTAAAAACTATATTTTTAAGACTTACGTTGTGATGGATTCTGGGATGGTCAAGCGATGTCTTGATATCTCTTCCCAAAAACAAATTCTGTATAATTCCGAGACATACTCCTGACGTAATTTTAGTTCCTCCAGCAGATCCAATGACAAGTCGTACAGTTTTATCTTCATTTACCTAAATTATATAATAACAAATATTTAATTACATAAATTAATTTTATAACATTAAATTTGTGTTCTTCAGATGTAACTTACTATAATAGTAGGCGACATCGAACTCATTGGTCGGAGAGTACTACTTCCATTGCGAACGTAATTAAATTCGGATGGTTCCATATCAAATCCATTTCTAATTTCTGGATAAGAGTAGTCGTCCATCTCGTTGTTTAAAATAATACCAGTAGATTCAGAACGAACCAAGGATCCGTATCTTAAAAATTATTATTGAACGACATTTATAATTACGCAGCAATTTGCTTCGAGTAAATATTGTGACTTATTCATAATGCTTACAGGTGGTTAATCGTGGATGTTACGGCAACAGCAGATCCATCTTCTGCGTAAACAGAAGTATGAGCCGTACCCAAATCAATTCTGCCTTTCTCGTCGACTTCATAATGATGGTAATCATTAGACGTTAAATTTTCGGAGGCTTCTTTGACCTTTTCCCTGACTTCATCGATATACGTTGGGTCTAATAAATTGTTTCTTGCCACCCCTGCAATATTAATGGTTATAAGTTAATATTTCACTTGGTAATTTTGTGCAGCAGTTAAGATTTAAACATATGCTTACACATTAAGCAATCTTTGTCCCACATGTTCTCTCCTCGCACTATAATAGAATAACCTTGCTCTGTAAGCGTATCTTTGTTTTCTGGATCAATTCTGCAATCACTTTTTATTTTTTTATCCGCATACTCTTCTTTTCTCTCTATGAAATCACCCAATTCATTTCTTCTAGCATAACCCCACTTGAAAGTCTCAGCAATATTTGCCCACATAAGCATTTCTTTTTCTTTTGTATCTAGTTCAGTAGGTATCAAATCTTCCAAAACTTTTAGCATAAATGCAAGAATTACACCTGAACCTGGGGTAGGAGCAGAGTATAAGGTTTTTCCTTTAATCGTTGTAGTAATTGGATCTTTCCATTGGGGTCTACAAATAAAAATCTTTGTATTACACGCGGAAAATTGTATTTTAAAGTACAATAAAATCTACGCTTTTGGAAAAAATAAAAAATGTTCATATTGAAAATAACTAGTAGGTCTTACAACCTACCATTATAAAATAAAAAAAAAACTAACAGAGTTACAGAATAATTGAAAGGATAAATTCTGAAACAAAATGTAATATTGAGAATAGTATTAAAAAATATAATTAGTCTATTACGCCCTTATAGAGCAAAAGAGTTAGTCAGTGTACAACATGTAACTATTAGCAAGCATATACACTGAATTCTTTTTCTCCGTAGATGCGTAAGAATGGAACTTTCGATCCACTGTGACGAAAAATCTTATTAAATGTTTAATTATTTTAAAACATTTAAGTTTTTTTATAAAAAAACCTTCAAACATACTTGTAATTTTGAAAATCATCCTTTGTAATGATTCCACCAACTGCCTGAATATCTCGAACTAAATCGTCTGCAATTGATCCATTATAGAAAATGTATGATCCATTATTCGCAATTTTTTCCAACGTTTCCGCCAATTTTAGTCTTTTAATTTTGTCATGTACCTACGTAATCGATAGAATGAAATAAATTATAAAGCATGAAAAAAATCGTCACATAATCTTGATTTTTTTAGGCATATTCTTTATTTTATGCCGATTTTTCGGTTATTTGTCAGACTAAGGTCTACTGACAAGAATTAAATAAAACTGAAAATGTACGTAACTACGTAACTATGAATAAGGGTCATGAGAGTCGCATAAGTCATACATCGTGTTTTAAAGATACTAGTTGTGAAATTGTGGATTAATAAATAATAACGTTAAAAATCTATTGATATTCATTTTTATTTATGATTTAAAAAAAAGAGTAATAGAGATACTATTTTGGTACTTTGTTGCAATGAATCTAATAGTATACGATGCAAGTGGTATAAGTAGCACTTTATGGCACTGTATATATTCGCTATGCTTGGGCGTTAAACATCGGCGTATAACTTATATGACGCGAATATTGTACAATATTTTATGCCATTCTAACCTCAAAATCCTAACTTTAAGATGATTTTTCGGCTTTCGTGGTATAAAATATAGTTCGATACTGGTGCGTAAGATAATTTTTACCTCGTTCAACTTTTCACCCTCGCTTCGCTCGAGCGAATAATTCTTCGCGATGCAATTAACCACCTTACACAGTTGTATCGAAAGGTACTATTATGACTATATGTTTTATTGAAAATGTAACTTATATCACTCTCTCATCTAGCTTTTTCAAAAGCGTCTATGATTGCCACAATAATTTGGAATTTCTCTTGGAAACAATACCACTTATGAGAGTATTGTACCATCTGTATTCTATGTTAAATATATAGTAATGTACTCACCTTAACAAAATCAGGTGAGTCTTCACTCTTTAAAATAGCTTTTAATGGCCCCGTAAAACCACTATATGTATTATTTTCGATATCTTTCTTCGCTTTCTGTATATCGTTATAGGTATATTCTGATACATCTGAACCATCTTTACAGATTTTTATAGTATCTTCAAAAAGATCCTTCCAAGGTAATTTACCATATCTTTGATGAGCCTCCCAGTAGCCAGCAATTTCACCGGGAACAGCTATAGCTTTAGCTCCTAAAAAATTAAAAATATATCATTTGTACAAAGAAATTTTTTAAAGTACCTTATATAAGAAAATTTATAAAATAAAAAATTGTTACCAAATTTGGCTTCGTGTGCGTTATCCGGAGTAAAAATCCTTTCCCATGCAGCTGCTGGAGCGTATTCTCTGGCATTTAAGAAATGTGCCGTCTTTGTTGTGGCATTCCAAATTGTCATTATAAATCCTCCGCCTATACCCATTCTTTGATCACAAATATTTGTAATTAGCTAATTAACTATTATAGTGTTTATTACTTCTAAATTTAGAAAGCTGATAAAATTATTACCCTTGAACAGATACAACTCCGTCACATAAAAGTGTAGCGATGGCACCGTCAACAGCAGATCCACCCTTTTGTAGTATGTTTGCGCCTACTTGAGCGCATTGCGGAGAGCTTGTTGCAACTGCAGCCTAAATATAAAACTTTTTTATTTTTTATTTCAATTAAAGGGGCAGTACTAACAAGCAGGAAGCTTTGAGGGTCAAATTTTCACACCTAAAAATGAAGATCATTACCCACAATTCCGTTAAATGAATCTTTCTTTTGGAGATATAAACTATTTAATTTTAAATGTATATTATTTTTATCAAAAATGATGTTCCTTATATCGGTTATTGTTAATAAAAGAAATATAGAAAGAAGGTTCAACCCAGAACTTATTTGATTCATCGGTGTTAAATATTTTCAACAAAAAAAAGGTTTTTTTTTCTTGAAAATTGTGTACATACGAACATTTTACGGAAAGTGAAAATGAATGATATAATTTAGAACTTAAAAATATACCAATTTATAATAAATAAATTTATTTTTCTAAAAAAAAAATAATTTTTTATTAATAAATGCTTTACTGTCAATTTTTAGCTTTTAACTTAACCCTGACCATTAATATAATAAATTGTTATTTAAAAAAAAATTTTTATTCTGAAAATAATAATACAGATCCTTAACTTCAAAATAAGCTTACATGATCGAATTTTCCTGCAGTAGTACTAGATGGTCGTAGTAAGTAAGTACCATTTACATCTGTTTGAATTGTCTCCTCGGGAATGGGATTACCAGTTATGGCAGATGCACATATTAATAGAAAACATACTTGTCTAACAAGTATATGAAATTTGTTCTGCTGCCATCTAAATATATAATAATAAGATAAAAGTTATTATATTTTAATATTTTTCATAAAAATTTGCAGATAATAAATTTAAATCGATTTTTAATTCAATTTATTTCATTTAGACTTTCATATTTTCCTTCAACCAGTAAAAGCTATACCACATTTTATATAAACGAATATTTACTAAATGATTCAATACAAAGTCGTAGACACGTTGTCTAAGTCAATCAAGATTCTTCTGATTTTATAGATTTAATAATTAAATCTTTACTAGAATAATTTTATACTTTGCAAAGTCTAAGATTTAAGATAATTTTTTACTTTTTAATACAGATACATAATAAAAAATGTATTTATGAAGATGTGAAAGGATCGAGTAAATATCTCTACGGAATATTATACAGAAAAACAAATATTGTGTCATAAATATTAATTAGATCAGTTGGACAAAATTTTGTTCTAAATATTGTATGTTTTACTAGAAGCCGATATCCTCTTATTTTCAGAAGAGTTTCATTGGCTTTGTTTGAAATATTATAGACAAAAAAATATTAATATCAAACTCGGAGCTATAGATATTGCCAATATTTACACATAAATAATTTTTTTTACAGGGTCAGGAGAATTCCCTGAAAATTAAACAATATCTAATATATATTTTCCTGTGG
Source organism: Eupelmus azureus (assembly GCA_030522685.1). Lineage (NCBI taxonomy): Eukaryota > Metazoa > Arthropoda > Insecta > Hymenoptera > Eupelmidae > Eupelmus > Eupelmus azureus. Next base: position 20,791 of record JAPYZA010000957.1, on the reverse strand, counting down.
ATCTAATTAATGTTACGACATAAATTTTAGGGTCTCGTTTAATATTGTATGTAGATATCTATCTCACACTTTAACGTAATCCTTAATATGAGTACATAATAAATTTGCTATATATTTGAATACGTTACCCTATTAAAAATAGGGTACAATTTAAATTGTAATCAGAAAATTTATTGTATTATACAAGACTTACCGAGCCATGGCAAAGAAATAAACCAGAAAATACTTTAGATTTATAAATCGAAATTGGAATGTACTCGAGCTAGATTTTAACGAAACTATATATACTAATTTTCTGAATGTGGCAAGATAACTTATTTACATTTAAAACATTACTAGCAATCATGTGGAAGTCGTGTGTAGCTATTTTGTAACAAATGAACAATTCTATACTATCAAATAAGTTGCGTTTTCATTATTCTATGCTATCAATACTATAAAGTCAGTTCCGTTGTTATAGTTGTTTACTTAATTAATATTCGGAATAAAATTATTTAATTAAAGATTTTATAGTAATAGCTTTATTGAATGAACTGAAGTATGTATCTATGTAAATAGGTTTGTGAAATAAGCAGCTACAGTAAAAATGCCTTATTTAATTTTTCATTAACCCAAATAAAACTAGTCAATGAAAAACAGATTCTACATTATTAATCGTGTTTTTAATGAATGCTACTAAATTTTTCCGTTGAATTTGATCCCATTACAATTTTTCTAAATAGAATATAACTACTTTGTAATAGAAAAAGGCTAATTATTCCTCGTAACTTATTTTACACGAACAAAAAAATTTTGGAAAAAATATTAATACGTCACTTATATTCAATTTTACCTAATGTGACTATTATGGGTTGACTTCCTCGCCCTAGGGCGGGAATTATGAATATGGCATGCGCCAATTTTGCGCCCTAGGGCGGGAATGTGCTATTTTGCGCCCGCTTGACAAGCATAAAATCGAATTTTGCGCCCGAAGGACCGAAAAATAGTATATGCATCGCGGGCGCAAAAGAGGGTACTCGCAGTTCGAACGCGAGTCTAGCGCCCTCGCTTCGCTCGGGCGCATACTCGTGCTCGGGCCGGAATCCCCCGTTTTGCGCCCTTGGTACACAATGTACTATTTCATAACAACTGTTGGAAAGTCAATTACACCGTAAGAAATTAAAGAATTATTCCTCTTTTTATAAGACTAATTATTTGATGTTTAAAACTTTACTAACCTTACATAACCATGTAATCTAATTAGATTCTAGTACTTTTGAGTCATTGGTAAAGCATTCGCCATTTTTTAGAAACCATATATAGAAAAAGTTATTCGAAATTCCTAAAGGGATTTTTTTGATTAGTTGATTAATTTTTTATGTCTACGTTGTCAATGTTATCTGCAGTTTGACCAAGCAACAGTATCACTTTCCGATACTATTCGAGCTGTTGGGTCAGCGTTGAGAAAAAAGCGTAAATAAATAAAAACTTTTAAATCATCTTTTATTCACCTTTTACAAAAGTAATATTTGAACATATACTAAATATGGCGATTAATATTTTGAGAACTTGTAACAATGTCTGGGATGTCAGCGCTGTTTCTTATGCTGCAAAACTTAAGGGACGCTTACACTCGGCTACTCTTAGATTTGCAAAAAAATTGCATTACATTTTATTGGAAAATTTATACATTTCTAACTAGAAATGCATTATTTATATACTTATTTAAATTAATTACGATCGAACGAAAATGACTAATATTTTAATGAATAATGTAGCGAACTAAAATGTTTTAGACAATTATAAATTTTGGAATTTAAAATAATAGTTTCATAATTTTTCAACGATATTTTATTTACATTCGTTTCGACCTTCTGCTTTGCTAAGGCATTTAGGTAATATGAATAATCCGATCATGGACAACACTAATATGACAATAGATGAAAATAAATATTGAAAAAACATCGGCCTTACGAAATATTAATAAGAAAAAATATTTCATTATATTCAGTATATTTTTGTCTGAATAAATCTATATTACGAAAAGTATTTGAAAAAACATATTTTTTTTGAATAATTTAACATTTAATATATTGATACATAAGATACATATTACAGGCAATGAAAAATATATAAAGTTTGCTTAAATTATACAATTTTATGTTAATAAATCTATTCATGAATGAACAGAAATATATAGTTTTGCATTTTAATTATTAATTTTTATTTAAACATATGGACTACGAAATTGAAGGCTAAAAGTGCTATTATTAAAAATCGTTTTACGATAAAGAAGAGTGTTGTGTAAATCTTAAAACGGAACCTTCCTTCGTTGATTACATTCTCTTATATTTTCGCGTTACCCTTCGAATTACAAAAATTTAAATATCTTGTCAACAAGTTCCGATCACCCGTATATGTGTGTATGCGTGTATTTGTTCATCACTCATTGGTTACTAAAATTTAATCAAATAATAAAGAGTTATATTTATCGAACCAAGATATTCAATATCGTTTATCCTAGAAAAATTATTTATATAATTTTTGTACAATAAACAAACTATGAATTATAAGAAAACAATTAATAATAGTATATTATGCCACGCGGGAGGTAAAGAATTGGCGAGTCCACAGCACGTGTCAATTGCCACACGTTCTATGGGGTCGCCATATTTTAAGGGGGCCCCTTAAGTGAGGACTTAAAACCGTTTTTATCAAAATAATAATATTAGATACGTATCCTGGTGTTTTATTGTATGAGCCCTGCAATTCCAAACAATATAACCCATTTAAGCATAACAGACCATAAAACACGATTTAAGTTGAGTTCTCATATTTAGTCATAATAAATAGTAGAAAGTTGTTTGAAATGCCAATTTTAAAATATCTAAAAATAATATAATATTCACGCAAAATGTATGAGCCAGCAGCTAGGAAATAGTATACTATAGCTTTAAAAATAAATTTATTCAAAGTAAAGTCTTTGAAATCGTTAGGAAGATTCCAATGTTTTAATAGTTACCATCTCTGAGTACAAATCTTTAATTAAACACAGATGTGATACGTCTGATCGCTTACTAGTAATAATAAAATTATGTTAATTACAAAGTAAATATCAACTATATAAAAGAGATGAACTTCTTAATACGAACAGTAATAGTACAATTCTTATATCATGGCAGTCAAAAGTAAGTTATGAATTATTTATATTCCCTTTTCATTTTATTTTCTTAAAGTAAAAGGTATCTAGTTCAGATTTTGGTTCTGTAAATTTTTATAATTGATGTTTTTAAACCCTATGTTTTTGGTTGGTGCAGAATATGCAAATGTAAATTTTTTTCAGTATAAATATTTAATGTTCAAAATATCGACCAGTAAGTATACTAATAAAAAGAAAAAACAGGAAAATTTTTGAATGCTTACTGTAGCAAATATTATGATATTTTGATATATAAAAATGCGAAAATATAAGCTCCAACAAAAGAAACCTTGGACTAAAACATTATAATGTTTTTAACATTATAAAATATTAATAGCTACAATCTTTGACAATATTTGAAATTTGAATATTGGCACAAATCATGGGTTATCGGTTATAAATTTATTTTTTAAGCAAATTACAAGAAATTCTCTAGTCGAAGATCTATCCAAAAAAGGAAATACCGTACAGGTATATGGGTGAGGGGATAATGAAAATAAATATTAAATAAAATAATTTGTTTTTACCCATTTAATAAGTCATGTATACATGAAACATATTATTTTTTCAGTTGCAGAAATATAAAAATTACCACTTGGAAAAATTAGTCAACGTACATGAAGAAATTTATTCTGAATCAACATTGATCATAGAAATACGTTACAAAAAAATCTATTTTTATAATAATAATAATAATAATAAAAAAACAACTACAAGATATTTAAGATTTATGTCATAAATTTGAAATCAAGCTTCAACAGCTCTTATTTGGACAGAAATCTGCAAGATGTTCTGCTCTAAAATTAACGTTTCAAATACATACAAATTAGACAATAAAAGTTCAAATATTAAACCTCTAAATACTATCAAGTGCTTTTGACAAGTTATGAGCTTCTCCAGCTTTACCATCCAATATAATTTTAGAGGAAACTATAATATTTCATGTTGGTGCTATAATAGTAAGTTGCACTTTACTGTCTATTTTTTAAAAATTATTATTTATAAATACCTTGTTTAATGCAAATATTTCTATGACCTGTAGAAATATTTGCATTAAATAAGGTATTTGTAGATAAACATTGCAATAAAATAGGTGATCAATCATAATTTACTATTATAACACCAACATGAGATATTAAAGGTCCCTCTAAAATTATATTGGATAATAAACCTCAAGAAGTAGATAACAGGTTGAAATCATCCAATGATTTTACTGTAGGAACTAACAGGTCAGACGATGAACCTAAAAACCTAGTGACTGAAATTGTCACTTTTTCTGATATGGAGAAATTTTCCTGTACAGATAATTTTTTAATATATTGGTTAATATATGTGGATCAGCACAAGATGATGACGACAGCATCCGAAACCAAAAAGAAGATTCCACTAAACGGTATTCTATGACCACTTAATACTTGTACTAAATTATACTTTCATCCTTCTTGATAAATGTAACTTTGATGAATTACCAATAAATACTAAGAAATATTTTATATGAGTGGGGAAAGTTTTACAGTTTGCACACGAAGGTTTCATGTTTATTATTTTATAAATTTTTATTATAAAGGATCAACATTAAATTTTTTGGAAGAAACGTAAAAGCCTGGATAGAAATATAAAAACGTGTTTTTCACCAAATGCGGTTTCTTTTGATCCCTGCCGTTATAGTTTCATCTAAAAATATCAGCTTCTAAATTTCTTTTTAATTGTATAGAAATATGTATTTTAAAGAATTTTTTAATTAATTAACTTATATTCAGATGTTTTAGTATAACGATCTTCAACAAACCAAGATATTAACTTTATTATAATAACTCCTCTCCTGTAGACATCTACTGCTGAAATAGTAACTGCCTTAACTGGTCTTAAGTGGTTTCGAGGGCCTTTAATTCTGCTCTCGAATATTTTATATTTATTTTATATCCATAAAAAAAGATTACTGTAAAAGATTATTTTGTTTTTTTTTTTCATTATTTGATTAAGAATATAAAAAGCGACATAAGAAGAGGAAGAAATCGTTCAAGAAAACATTATAAGAATAAAAAACTAATTTTTACATTCAAGTTTGAGAATCATGTAAAAAATTTTGTTTAAAATATATATTAAAATTTAAAATTGTTGATTGTCATACAATATATGTTTAAATAAAGCTTACACAAAAACAAATGACTTAGTTTTTTTCTAAAAATTCATACGTTGAAAATCCTAATGTGTTACACTAATTTTGTCTTTTCTTTCTAAATATGAATATTATCTTCCTAATCTATTTAAAATTTTGTTTGAATTTTGTTCTGTTTAAAATATGCAATTTGATTTGATATACATAAGCTCTAAATTTACTGATGACTTAAATATATTTTGGTTGTTCAATTAAAACTAATATTAATTTAATATACTTTTTATTTATTAATTTTACATAGCTATGGTAAAAAATAATAGGCATATAAACTGTTTATTTTTATGAAAAAAATTTATTCAATTACTTTATAATAACAGATTTAAGAAAATGAAATATATTATCAGAAAATAACAACAATAACGTTTATTCAAAAATATTAATACAAATAACTAAAAATTATATACAACAAATTTATTAAAAAATCGACGAAATTAGCCTATAATCATACTTCGGCTTTCAATTTGAAAAGTTGCATTATAACGTTGTATTGATCGTGATTGATCAAATGACCCTTTGGCACATTCGTCATCTCCGGCACCCCATCTATATTTGCGTCTCTACAGTAGTGAAGCATCTGCACAATGGGCGTATTATAATTCGCGAATTCCCTGCCATTGAGCTCATAAAACTTAGACACGGCCAAGATTTCTGCGATCTCGTTCCTGAGCACCTGCCAAAACTCGCACTTCTCTAATGCCTCCGTTTGCTTTGATCTATAGGTAGCTATGCTCCGCTCAATTTTCTTTTCTTTTTTGTGCTCACCGGTACTTTTCTTTATTTTTTTACTACTATCAACACAGCCATTTTCCATTTCTTTGCTTATTGATTTAATCTTTTTCTCTTCATCACCCTTTTTCTCTTTTTTGCCGTTGATCTCGTCGCAACCGGCGCTAAAACGTAACTTGTATAGTCCCCGGTAGTCACGTTTAAGCATTGCAATCGCGGGCATTTGTGATTTTGGTATCGATGAAAAGCGCGTGTCTTTTAAGCAGATTTCTAAAGGAATTAAGATAATCTTCAGAAAACTTTCGCCTTTGGGGAATTCTCTTTGAACTTCTTCATATGAACCGCCAAACTTTTGTGGTGATATTGATGCAAAGTAAAGCTCGATCTTTGGTACACTCTGATCACCCGGTGCAGGATTAAAAAAAGTTATTTTGTTAAAGTTACCGTTTTTCTTTGTTTTGTCGTTGTATAAACCATTGCCTAAAACACAATAAAAAGATTATTTTATTAATAACATAATTAAGTTATATAGAAAACTTTTTTTACGACAAAGAAAATTAGTAAAAAAATTAATATTCTTCAATTAAAGAGATCAAACAAATTTAATTTAAAGTGTTTTTTTTAAATAAACTATTCACCATTGTCTAGACCATTACACTCCTTTTCCACACTGAACTCCACTAGTGATCCTATAATCGTATTTCCGATGTCACTCTCAAAAAACGGCTGTGCTAAAGATTCTGGCACATAGATTCTCTTGGTCCACGTTCCAAATTCGTCGTAATCCTCGACGCTCTTTATATCCTTTGATATCTGGGTGGAATTTACGGACTTTAGCAGCTTGACATTATCCTGCGAGTGCTCAAGTAGATAGTATGATTCTCGGTAGCACCTGACCATTCGTAAGAATATCTTGCAGCAGATATCTAAATTTAGAGTGCCGGATATCATAAGGCTCACGATGTAATTGAGGGATTTACCTGATGAAAAATTAATTAGAAATAATTTTAAAGGTATAATAAAGGAAATTTTTTTATAACTCGATGAAACATTTTAATCAGTTAATTGTAATTACCTTTAAGGTATTCAGACTTTTGAACCATTTCGTCAATACTATTAGTCTCTTTGAAAAGCGTAAGTACAATCAGCGCAATTGCCTCGGCCACCATGGCACTGACAATGTTAGCGACCGCAAAATTTAAAGGTGGAAAAGCGACTGCTCGTGCGTTTAAAGTCAGTGCACCGAGTATCTGGGATCTTGCTTTGTCGACGGTAGAGTCTGAAACAAGGGCTATTCTTTTCATTCCGTACACCGTTTTTAAGCCCTTGGAACCTGCAATTTTAATGATATTTTAGTCATAATGAATATAATAAAAATATAATAAAAATATAATAAAAGTATCATATGTGGTCTGCCTTAATAAAATAAATAAGTGGTTTGAATGACCGATAAAAATTATTTTACTGAATAATTACTATCCTACGATAGAGTCATTTTTTAATAATATAATAAAAATCAATCGTATGACCAGAATCTTTGTAACCAACTTAATTTCCTTACCTAGCTCACTTAATTCCACCTCGGTCATTAAATCTTTCGTTTGCTTTTCCTCCTTTGTATCTGGTACAAAGTTCTTCAAATAATCCGTGATCCTTTTACTTGTAGCCAAATGATGTGTGTCACTGCCCTCCAAAGCTTCCAATAATATTTCAATATTTGACCTGTACGTTTTCAAGCACGTCAATTTTGCCGCTAGATGTTTCACCATTATATTGTCCTTTCCCTTGGTCGGCCTGACGAGTACGCTCCTGAAATCGTCATTGTAATCACTGTTAAAATATCTGCTTTCCATGAAGTCAATTTCCTCACCGAGACCTGCATGAGCGATTGTCAAATATTCTAGAATCTCGGTGGCAAAGTTTGCCGATTTTTCTTCGGTGTAAGGCTTACTCGAGAAAACTTTGGACAGAAAAGCTTTGAATTTTGACAAAAGTGGACCTTTTTCTTCAAGCGTTGCGTCAAAAAGCGTTATGAAAGCTGTTTAAAATACGATAAGATTAAGACACATACTATGACAAAATTATTGATCATTTAAAAAACACAGATAATGCATTCTACCTGGGTACATGACTTTCGGATTCTTGCTGAGGCAAATAGCATTTATCAAAGCGTTTTTAGCTTTTTCAACCTCGTCATTCTTGAGGAAAAAGTCAGCTTGCAGTACGCCATAGTAAGGGTTCTGCGATATTGAGCCGCTGATTATACGTTTAGTAGTCTCATGATGCTTAAATTTGAAGAAAATGAAACTGGCCTCTTTCAGGGAGTACTTTTTGCCTTCAAAGTTTTGGTCCTCCAGCCAGAACGCCCAGAACTCTTTTAAATCTTTCATCAAATATGAATGGCCCCACGTTATCACATTACTGTTTTTCAATTCTTGACAAAGATCAGAAAAGAGAGTGAACAGAGCGTCCTCGTATCTAAGCACGTCAACCTTTGAATACTTGATGTCTCTTAGTCTCTCCACTTCAATCGCATCAATTTTTCTTTTCACCTATAAAAATACCCAAAAATTTGTACAAAATTAGAATATATTATATAAAAAAATATTAAAAGTGATAACTAGATATCAAATAACTATGAAAAATCAAACATTATTTATAAAACTTACTTGATCAAAATCCACTTCGTCTAAATTAGAGGTATCAATTCCTAACCTTCTGATTTCGCTCTCCCTCACCACAAGTTGTGCAGAACCCAGATTACCCTGTCTGGATGTTCGGAAAAACGCCTGCTCCCTAACTCTTTCATTGTCAGGGCAAAAACCAACGCAAACGTGTAAGCCACCATTCTTTTCGAGTTCTCTAGTGGTCTTAAAGTCAGCACCACGACCGGCTATATTTGTTGCGACGATTACATCACCAGGTGCAACCATTTCTTGAGTCACGTCAGCTGTGTCCTCATCCTGAAACTTTTTAATCTGAATTTTGCAGTCCCATGACAGATCCTTCATTGAGGCAAACTGTTCCTCAAGCAGCATAAGGTCGGCAATGGTTTTGCATATGATTAAAGCTGCTCGGCCTACGACAAAATTTTATATTTTTTCATATATCATTAAATGACTGTAACATGTTTTCATACCGGTAGATCGAATCAGCCCGATAGTCATTAAAGCCACTTCGAAGGTCCATTCTTCATCTGCTACAATAACTCCTTTAAACTCGTTAAACATCTTCGTCTTATAGGTCGGTACTCTAGCATAATCAACGTTGTAGATACTCGACAGCAACTCTTGTTCAGCCTTCGAGCCAAGCGTCCCTGTAAGACCAAAAATCTTGTTCCCATATTTCCCAATGTATGCGTAATTCGAGACGCAACTACTTGTGAGACTTTCAGAAGTGATCCGGAGATTATGCTTTATCTGTACGAATTGATGCAGACCGTACGACCAGACAGTGTTTTTAAGAGTAACTCCGGTATTGCTGTAATCTACTGGGATGATTGCCAGTTCACCATTGGTTTCCTTGATGGAATACTGCTCATTCTCACGGATAAAGTAGCGCGCGCGAACGGCGTTACTGATCCATTTAGGAATCATGCCTTGTGCGTACTTGAGACAATGGGTAGGAACAAATTTAAAATCAAGATCCTGTAAAAATATTTCACAATTAATCTTTGAAAATATATTTTTTTATTTTTCAAATAATGAATATAATGAATATACCTCTAAACCAGCTTTGATTCGCTCTTCCATTCGTCCGACCATAGAGGAGTCGAAAATCTTTATAAATTCAGTCACGGCCATTTCCTTGGCATTTTTTACAGACGAGAATTCATTCAGCTTCTCTTGAAAATCCTCGATTAGCTGAGATTCAACGTTCAGAAGCTCGCTCCAAATCCTGAGATAAATATACTTGAGATGCTCCATGCCTGGAAATGGCGAGGAAATCTTAGCAATATGACGTCCATTGTCTACAAGCATATTGTCTACTTCGTCCAGAATGACACGACCAAACTGCCGGCCGCTCAGCGTGCCCAAACCTTCCGCTGTGTCTCTAAATTAAAATGTTAATTAGAGTAAATTTAAAAACATCTTTATCTTCATATTTAACATCGTCATAAAGAAAATATTTTGTATCAACTTATTTCAACTTATGACTCAAGCATAAAATTTGATTTATGCACCCGCATACCTCAAGTAATCAAATTGAAAGTCACTTATGCTTCCGTAGACGACATCAGCCAAATAACACTTTCTAGGTCCCTGGGCATAAGTTTTGTCCGCTGCGTTGCAAGCCACGCTGATGTTGAACATCGTATAGAACAGCTTCCGGCTGTCGACGCCCTCTTGCGCAAGGACAGCGTTGCTTGTAATGACGTCAACTGACTTCTCACCCTGTAGAATCATCATCGTTGCGAGTAGCGAGACTATGACGGTTTTGCCTAAAAATATAACGGGTGACAGGCATGCCGGAATCAAAGTGGATAAATTTTTATTAAAGGATAAATTTTCACTAATCAGTACTCTTTGAAAATAGAAATTTTTTTACAGTGAATACTCTCAATAAGCAACATTCAATAGGCTAGTTTTCACAATACGTGCATGAATAAGCCAGTTAAAGAAATAAAGATTTTTAGTCTGCAAAACCGTAAATAAACTTTTCTAATGACATAACTGGCTACATGCAATGTTTATGTCATTATATAAATGTACTTCACTCTAAATAATATCATCATGAGTCTCAAAAATAGGTAACGGTATATAAAATTTAAAAGCTGAAACTATAAATACAAAGATAGAATATTTAATACGTAAAATATTAGTTTCAAAATACATACAGAGATGACTGGCTCTTTGAGAGGATTCACTGCATTATTTATTTAAATACGATAAAAATCAAATGAATATCGAATCTTTATTTCATTAGTATTTTCATACACTTAAAACTTAAATATTATTAAGTTTCTAGAGCCATTTACATACCTTCGCCACTCTCAATCTGGCATAGTTTTCCATGATAGGTCGTTGTTGACTTCAAAAAAACAAGCACTGAAAGTATCTGCGGAGCCCTTAGCCTTAAACCACCTGTGGCTAACTCATTAGCCCTGTCCAGAACTGCGATGGCTTCGCACATCTGATCATGATCGAACGGCTTTTCCTCAGCCTTACAGGTATTAGCAAACATGCTGATTTCGGGGATGCCCCGAGCTTTCCATTGCTCATAGTACTTCTGTATCGCCGGAAAGCTTTCACGGATCTCATGCTTCTGGCTCTCAAGCTCGGCGGGTGAGGACGTTATTAAATCGTTAGAGGATTTTTGAACTTCTAAGATTAGTTCGGACAAGAGAAGGTCCCAGTCTTTGATCTTCTTATCGATACTATCGCTTTTGACAGATTCCTGGAGTAAAGGTAATTTTATTTATTATACTATCATATTAAAATTATACCTATTATAGATATTACAATATTTTTAATGTTTGTGTAGTGCTTTAAATAAAAATTTTAGTGCATTTTTAATTCTATAAAGAAGAATAAATTATTGCCTGATTATTTAAAATGAAAAAGATACCATTATGGTTATCCTTGAGTTATAAGACAGGAGACTTGAGAATCCAATTCGTCCATTTCATTCAGGATTTCACCGATTTTTTTTCTAATATGGTGATGAAATCTTTTTGTAGAATAAATAAAAAAATAAGTTTATATTTGATTGCATTTATAGTAAGTCTCAAACAGACTGAAAAGTAATTAAACCCGTGATTATTCTAGTTTTAAAACATTTTTAGTACCTTGGTTGTCTTCGATTTTGTCTTTATGGCTTCTACTGCCTTTTCCAAATTATTGATGACATTTGGTGGTCCGAAATCCCTCATAAACTCTGGTCTTTTGGGCGGTTTATGCTGTTCGAAGAACACCCTTATCTTGTCATATTCCAAATTTAACATTTGACTGACTTTCTTCAAGGCCATTTCTAGTTCCTCGTTCATCTCGGCCTGAGCCAGAACAGCAAAAATCTTCGTAAACTTTTGCATTTGTTCGGGATATCTAAATAATTTACATATAATAATTTACATTAACTAATTTATTATTTTAATTCTTCATTTTGTATAATATTTTTATATTTTTTGCTTACTTTTCCTGAATATCCAGATTATAGACCCTATTTCCATCATCCAAATCAATGAAATCGTTCTTATCAAACTTCAAACTCCTTGACACTTCATTATTCCTATAAAAGTGTTGTCGCGCGTCATTCAACGCCTTTACAGTCTTGTGATCCGACTCGTACTTATAATCCTGATCTTTTTTCTTCGCTTCGGTCTTCAACAGAGACGTGTAAGTACTCGATAGTAAGTATGATTCCTTCAATATCTTCGTGCAGTTTTCAAGGAACGAACAGAGAACGCCACGGAAACTCTCGTAATTCTCATCGGCTATAAGCTCGTTGGCTACTTCCTCTAAACCTGTCAGCAGGTACTTTTGAAGCCAGAGTCGAAATTCACGCTTTACACTCTGTACGCCGTATTGCGAACAGAAACGTACCTTCTGGAACTTCTCGATCAGCGGCACCTGAAAATGTTTATTAAACGAAGTTTATTTAGTTTTTTTTTTATTATTTTTAAGATTTTACGCGATAACGCAGAGACAATGTTATAGTTTTGCGATTGAATGATTACGCGGTAAAGGATTGATAGTTCTGCGCATAGCGACAACTCTACAATGTGTCATGTACGTTATTAGAATTATTGTCTGCATATAAAAGTTTACTATGTTTTTTATTGATGAAACGTCGTGCGAAACTCAATATAGCTTCGAAAAAAGTTGGCTCTTGCAACCAAAGAATAAATCTTTCGAATATTTATGTATTGAATAATATCCAATATACTTATATATTACATTATTAGTTAATACTTATAATTATTACTAGAAATCATTCTATAATTGAAGAAATTTCGAAATGAAAGTATCGAATTCAAAGAAAAAATTAATGTCTAATTTTGCAGCCAAGTAAGTTTTAAAAATTGTGTTTGCACCACCATAATATGATAAAAACTTCTGGATTATTTATTTTTATAAATAATAACAAAAAATGCAATAGCAAAAATTACTAATTTTGCACTCCTTACCCGAATAAATTCCGACTTCAGACCCTTCAGCAGCACCTGCAGATTCCTCAAACAAATCGGCCCCGAGCTGTTCTCGTCGCTCTGCTCGGTCCCCCTATGACTCTCGAATCTGACCTTCTTATCTTTAAGCCTGTCGCCGATCGCTTCCCTCAGCTCATTTGGTATCGGCACGCCATAGGAATCCTTATAAAGTACCACTACGGAATTATGAAGGTAACTCAGAGCAAAGCACACCCAGTGCTTGATTCCCTTGCTATAAATCGCGAAGAACGGCCGATTTTCAAAATTCAAATTATTAATTTTATCCAGAACCGGACTCGTGGCTGGATCATTGGTATTGATAAGACCGAACTGGCTGTCGAAATTGTATTCGTAAAGATCGACGAGGTACTGGGCGACACAAAGAAGCTCGTTCTCGTCATACTCCTCATTGGACGCGATCTTCCGGAGGGTCTCGGTCGTTATTTTCTCGCTCAGCGGTTGCGACATGGCTCGATGGTCATTTAACTATTTTTCGATTCCAAGATTTTGTCGGCTCGTGACGTTGTTACCTTGCTCTAGGATTTCGCAAGAGTGTTTACCTAAATTTATTTAACGAAAACAATATATCTACGCCAGATCTCTCGGTAAACTTTTAAAAAAGTACTCGTATTTTCTCTCCCGATCGACAGACGCTTTCAGTATCGGGTATTAATAAATATTATCACAGCACTCTAAAAATATCACAGTGACACTGCAAAACTCTCGTCCCTCACCACCCGCGCTAAACCAACTCAGCACTATTTTATTCCTTATCCAAAAAACGAAACAAAAAATCGTTTCGCCCGCACGATCCCAAGCAGAACTATACGTCTTCTATTCGTCGCGCGGAGAAAGCACGTGTAGAAAGCGGCTCGGAGCCTCGCGCAAAACGAACTGAGGCGCGCTCACGGCTTATAGATGCGTTTCTTCTGAGTTCGCCGCGCTGTCGAGGTATTTTTAGCCCCGGCTGTGTGCGCGCGCGCGCGTGCGAGAGTTATACTCGACTTTTAAAACGGACGCCCCTAACACTATTTTCAAATTGAGACTAGTGGAATATCAAGACGTACGATTCCCGATGATCCACTTAATCAAGGCTCGCAGCTATATGGGCGAGCTGAGAGAGCGCTAATGATGCGTATTTAGTGCAGCTTTTATTTGGGTAATTGGTGGGATGCGCTTTGATTGTCGTTGGGATAAATATTTTTGGGATTGATCGAATGTGTTTTTACGAATTGGTTGGTGATTGTGCTTCCTGTATGAGTAACGTTGGAAATTTGAAAATAAATTTGTATTATTTATTTATGATTTTATAATCATAACTCAAAATATTATTTAGATTAAATCTATTCTTAGTGTAAGCCTTTTTACTTGTAGGCATTGAAGACGAAGAACGATCAATTTATTAAAGTGGGTTATAATTGCATCTGCATTATTTTTTAGAATTAACATTATGAAATATTCTAATTTCTGAGCCATATGAGTATAAATGATAAAAATAAATAACTAATTGATTTTAATTTTCTTTATATAAATATTTCATAGTTTTTATAAGCAACAAAAATAAACAAATAGGATATTTAATTTAATTTAATCTGTACCTAAAAATGTATGTGAACAAATACTTTATCAAAACTTTTAATGATAAGGAGCTTATTCCATAACCTTCACATTAAAAGAAACAAAAACTAAATAACTTTCTTCATTCCCTCATCAATCTTAGAAACCAAGCTCTATTCAATCATATGTATACATATACATCTCCGCAAAAAAAAAATTCGTCTATTGGTAACGAGCTCAGCAATAGCCGATGTAATTCACATGCGCACCGCATTCACGTGCCTCGGGTATAGACAGATTTCATGCTTCGGCATTTCGTGCCGGCAAATCGTCTCGTTATTATCGAGTCGCGTGCACCCACGTATCGAACTCCGGGTTGTCCCAGTTCCGGACTACCTACGGGACTTGCCTGATAAGAGGATAATTCATTTGTTAAGTCGATAGTATACCGGGACGGGGGCCAACTTCAGTACTCGTCGTCGTTGTTGGCATTCATAATACGATACGTCAAATGCCGACGCAGAGTTGTGACTTTCATTCTTACTTTGTCGGCGGAAAAAAATAAAAAAAAAATAGGAAAAAATGGCAGTAACGTTATTTATTGTCAAGGTTCGTTGTATAATTCTTAAGGTTTAATTGTTAAGTAGGTTATAACAGTGAGATCATGGAGGAGGTGCACTCGGATGATGCATCAAAATCTTCTGGTGACGGACCGCACGTGCTGGGCCACGAGACACGTGTTTACGTGCACAAACGGCCCTGCGATTTTTCTAAGAGGTTGCAGCGATTACCGCCGAAGAAATACACAAAGTGCGTGATGACACAATTTTTTGGTTAAGTGAGTGGATACTTGCTTGTAATGATATTTTTTAACGAAGTTTTTCTTTGAAGTTTTAAGAGGAAAGATGAAGTTGAGTTACATCTGCCGCACAAGAAGTTTCTGGAGAGGATCGAGGATACGGGAAGCCCGGATCCTTCGGTGAGTGCATTAATTTATAATAAAGTTAACTTTGTGATTTACAAAAATAAGTAAGCCTTTACGTTGTTTATATTCTGGTTATTTTCTAGGAGAGGAAAATGTCTAAGCCTTATTATTACATTCCGGACGTTGTAGATCCACCGTGTGAGACGCCAAGAAAAAGTTGGTTTATAAAACAGAGGCCGCTGAAAAGTGAGTATCAAAATACTTCTTAAAACATTTTGAAATTCCGTAAAAATTTTAAAATAATTTTTAATTTTATGATATTGTGTATGCTAGTTGAAGTTCAACCTAAAGGCCACGTATTGGGCGAGGAATCCAGTAGGAGAGGCTCGGAAAAGGAAGAGCCACCAGTTTTCGCTGATCACATAGAGTTAATAAATAATATACGCTCCAATCCCAAAATTTAACACAAAATGAAATACACATTCTAAAATAAAAAGACAACAAAAATTACTACGTTTACTTTTTTCAAAAAAAGCTTCGAATTTTCTACAAACAAAAAACAATTTTAATCCTGAAAATTCAAAATTATAAAAATCAAAAATATAAACAATTGTTAAACAACACTATATGATTGTTCAGATATAAAACAATCATTATTTATCAATATTCTAGGGTTTGTACTTATAAAGACATCGACAAAGTCTACTTGACGATCGGACATGACGGGGTCACGCAGTACAGTCCCCTCGAAATGATTTTTACTCCTATTGAATTATGGGTGCGCGAGTATAGATACTATGTATTACTCACGAAGGTATAGTCCCTCTGCTACTAATTTAATTATAAGAAAAAAGTATCAGCAATTAATTAAATTACGATTAACGATAGATCAAAACATTTGCTATTTATCGAAAATGGAAGTCATTTCACGTCTGGAAAAAAGCTGTGAAATATACAAAGATTAAGCACGCTTTGACTCATTTGACGAAGAATTTATTTTTCTGCGATGATATGATGTGTAAAGCTTTGCTGGAGATCCGAGGGATGTGCGCGTTTTTTTTAAACTCGTCGCTCATCGATACGTCAAAAATTCAGCAAGTTCCACTTTTTAGCTTTGTTGAAATGCAAGTAAGTGATACGTTAATTCACGAAATTAACAATTTTGATTATTAATTAAAATATAAATACTGGTGATTTCTTTTTATTTAAGTTTACTAAACTCGAGGCAATAAAAGAGAGGCTTGATGAGTTCCGAATACTAGCCTTGAATATTCTGAATAACTCTTGTTTAGGTTCACTCTTAGAAGCTGGCTTTACGCCCGACGATTCAAACATAACGATCGAGCAAACTGCACTCGGATTCACTGGTATATAATTATCTTAGATTTTATGTTCTAATTCACACATTGATTATTATTTATGATTTGTTTTTTTTGAAAAAAGGTGGCAAAATTAGATTGCCAAAAGATGGTATTTTAAAAATGAGTTACATAGAACAAGCGAGGAAAAGAGAAAAATGCTCCAGACTATCAAAGTATACTTTTGCATTTTTTAACTGTACTTTACTTGTTGAACATTTAAAAAATTATTATAAATAAAATGAAAATTTTAGCTTCATTCACGTAGTGGACTTTTATCAGTTGTCAATGCTGCAGAATTTTCTACGTAATACATATGAAGAATTAGTCGGCGTTCTTGAAAGACATTCAAAATGTTTACCAGATCCAGAAGAATATGAAAATATGAGTGTTAATTATCAGTTAAAAAGTAACAGAGAACCGGATGATGACGTTCAGGTATCAAAAATACAATCATTTTTCTACATAGCATTAATAGTATAATAGTAATAATAATAATAAATCGTAACAGTAATTATTATTATCATATAGAATAAAAAATTTTATTCATATTTCAGCATCCGTACTTTGCTGTAGATTTATTAGTGAGGCGAGATGTTGGGGTCGAACTGGACCCATCGGAAGATATTTTTTGGCACGTTCTATCCACGTTGCAATCAATGTGGGAAGACAATTTACGTCAAATAGAGCCTCTACTTTCCGACGAACTTTTCCACCCATTTACAAGGTCTGTGATCATAATTTTATTAAAAAAATTTATATAATGATTTCTAATTTATTCTACCCAATTGCAAACAGACCACTGATAAACAATAAAATCGAAGATCCCACGTGCGGTGCGCCTCCTAACTTTACAACTGTCATCAGTGAAGACAACGTAACCATAAACTTGAAGAACAAATTTAAGAGTCTGCTTCAGGAGAATTTCGCTGCAGTCAGAAAATACTGCGAGCGTTTCACGAACCTCTACAATTCCTATATGGAGGATGTAAACTTCGACGAAAATGTAATCCGGACAAACGTGGCCTGTGACATATTTCGCAAGTGGTGCGAGCGCTATCGCACTGAAGAAGAGGAAATAAACGATATCGTACAGGTACAGCCGCTCGGCATCTTTGACATCAAGATGGATAGATTCAAGGCATCGGCCCTGCCAGGGCCTAATGATAAGCAGGCGATTCTTGCAGAAATTATGCCGAAGTAAGCAAATTCTGTTTATAATAAGATATAGTTTTGAGATAAAGTTTATATTGGTTAATTTATAAATAAAACATCTTTCTTAAACAGACTTGGTAAAGAGAGGGTAGATGCTCTTCAAGAAGAAGCTACAGATGCCATTAACTTTTTGAATTCCGATCCTGTCTCCACTGAGGATTATGTAGAGTATATTAAATTCGTCGACCAAGCACAGAAACAAGTCGACAATATGGAGGCTCAGCTGGATTACGTCAAAGAGCTCTACGATATCATGGAAGAATATACAATTTCCGCGCCACCTGAAGACATGGCCAACTACTTGGTAATTTTCTTTAATCGCTATATTAAAATATTTCCTTAATTTTATAGAATTCTATATCGATAGTCATTGTATTTTTAGGGAATAAGCGTCTACTTTACCAGTCTAAGGCTCTCAGTCGATAAATGTCTAGAAAACAGAACAAAATTGATAACCAGGTTCAACACGCAAATTCACAAAGACATCAACCGTCTAATCGATCGTATTCAAGCAATCAACGACGAAGTGACGGTAAAAACTAAACAAACATTCAATTACCAAATATAAACAATACTCCTCTTCAGCAACCAAAACTATCGCCTTTTACAGCAACCATGGCTCCTCGAAGCAGACAACCCAGCGGAGATGTGCTTGGAGACGCTGAACGAGATGAACGACCGACTAAACGAATGTGCCACAATGGCCAATGATTTCCGCTCCTATCAGAAGACCTTCAAAGTTGAAATGACGCGTTTCGACATACTGGAGCAGGTAATGAATGAAGTGAAGCTGCGCCTTCTCCTCTGGGATAGTTTGGTTGTCTGGGACAAGACCATCGTTGAGTGGTACGAGGCCGAGTTTGATTCGCTTAATGTTGAGGAGGTCACGAACTTCGTGATGAAGAATCTGAAGAACATAGTTGCGCTTGAAAAGGGATTGCCTGCGAATAATATATTGCCGGAGCTTAAGGGTATGCCTGTAGTTATTTTACATTTTTATACTGATTATTTTAAATTTCATCTTTTGACCAATAAAAAATCTTAAGAACGTGCAATATTATTCAATTTACTTTTCCAAATTTTCGAAACTTTTACATTGATTTTTTCATTGACTTTTACATTGAACTTATATTTTGTAAATAATTATCTCAATACGCAGCGACTTACAAATTGTTTGTAACAAACATAATTAAATTTTTATTAATATTTTATAGAAAAAGTCGAAACTATGAAGGACAAGTTACCGATAATCGGCTACCTTCGCAACCCGACCCTCCGCCCTCGCCACTGGCTCAAGATCGAAACCCTCCTGAATTTCAAGTTCAAGCCCGAAGAACCCATGAATCTTCACCTTCTAGAAGAGCTCGGTGCCTTCGGCTATCCCAACGAGCTCATGGAGATCGCAGCAGCCGCGAGCTCAGAGGCCGGATTGGAACTGATGTTGAACAAGGTCGAGGCGGCCTGGAAGACCATGGAGCTTATTGTGAATCCACACAAGGATGCGAAGGACGTTTTTATACTGGGCTCGCTGGAAGAAGTTCAGGCCACCCTGGATGATAGTAATATATCGATACAGACGATCGCAGCGTCGAGACACGTGGCGCCTATCAAGCCTCGTGTTGATGATTGGGTCAAAAGACTTGATCTGTTCTCTAAGACTTTGGTAAGACTTTAAAATTTGTAGAAACATTGTAAAATAAGGTTTGTTTTGAATCAAGAAAAAATATTGAAAATGAAAGTTAAATATTAAATATTAATTAAGTAGTAAGTAATAAATTTTCTTTATTAAAATATTCATCTTTTTTACGTTACAACATGCTCTGCATAGGATGCCTGGCAATACTGTCAGATGCAATGGATATACCTTGAAGCCATATTTTCCGCTCCAGATATTCAAAGACAACTGCCTATTGAAGCAAAACTATTTGTCACTGTAGATAAGTCCTGGAAAGATATTATGAGGAAGACTGCTAAGGTTTGTTCTCAGTTTATAACACTACTTACTTAACAAAAAGAAATAAAAAACACTTCATTAAAAAAACAAAAATTAATAAAAATTGAAAAAAGTATTAAAAAAATTTTTTATTCGAATATCTACTCACTTATGTTTAAAACATAGTAAAATCATTTGTAATTCAACAATTTTCACTTTGCTTTAGATGCCATTGGCCTTGGAGAATTGCACACAACCTGGCTTATACGAGACGTTCGTCGAAAATAATCGAATGCTCGATCAAATAATGAAGTGTCTTGAGGCCTACCTCGAAACTAAACGCATAGCTTTTCCACGTTTCTTCTTTTTATCGAACGATGAACTCCTTGAAATCTTAGCTCAGGTATAAAGTCGAAACGTATATTTGAATTATTACGTTATAACTAATGTAAATATTACAAATATGATATATGTACACATTTTGGAAGCAAATATTCTGTATATTATAAGAATACGGAAGTTCATAATGTAAAATTAATTTATTCAGTTTCTTTGAAGCTTTAGAATCTTATA
>JAPYZA010000956.1:0-23942 GCA_030522685.1 Eupelmus azureus | reverse complement strand
TGCCGCTTGGGAAAACAATTACTCTAAAGTGATATAACGCCCCACGCATAATGAGAGTTTAAGTACACATATAAACGTAATTTTGTTGCTATTCTGAACGCAGATATCTCCGCGTATACATACATGTTGATCGTGTGTGTACGTGTACGTAGTTGAGAACATTATACCTACATCGTGTTAATTCCATGTATTTACGTACACGCACACGTCGTTCATTACTTGGACTCCAGATGGCGACTTGTAGTTTTCGCCGGTAACAAGCTCTTCTTCTGAGTGTGCGAATGTGTGTGCACTTATATGAATCGATATTAGCAGCACTACCGCACAGTACTTCACTTGCTATTCGTCTTCGCGCTGCGTACCAGCTGAGTGTAGAATCTCGACGTACCCCGATTGTTGATCAAGCAGCTGTTAATTTCTATTTCACATTTGTAAGTTTCTCATGTTTTTATTACATTCAAGAATTATAAACGCGTATTGCTTTAATTGTCTAATAAATTGTAAATATAACATTCGTAACATTTTGTAACCAAAGAAAAAGAGAGATAGACAGAGAGGGGCGTGCCGGGTTTAAAAATGCCGGTTTCTGTTGTGCGCTGCAGTTAATTTTAAAAAAATAAATAAAAAAAATTGATTTGTTTTTTCAATATAAATTAAATAATTTTCTTTTTTTATTAATGCCTGATTACAAAATTTACAAACTTAAAGTATTCAGATTCTGGTAAATGTGTGTCAATCTGCGTGCGAGTTAGCGTGTAACTGTATTTGAAAAGCGATTATCTAACTAGAAACAATTAATGTAATTGAATTTAATGACACTTTAATAAAGATTGATTCTTTAAACAGCTCATACAGTTGTACTTTTTCGTGAAATCTTAAAGTTGCAACAAGCACGTTAAATTATTTTGATATTACAAATTTGGCAAAAAATAAAGTCGAAAATATTGACTTTTTGTGTAAAAGTTGCACAATAGCTTTTTAGATGATAGAAAACTAGATTAGATAAGATGGATTAGCTATTAAGTTGATGAGTCATTGCTATTGAATTAAATGTATTACTTAACGACTGTTGAAAGAAGATTCTTGCGTATAGAATGTTAATCTCTGACTTAATTTTAATTCAATTATTATTGTTGTTCATACCGTTTGTATTCATAAATTTATAAGTTCTTTTAACTATGATATGTCAGATAACTAAAAATAAATGTCTTTTTCATTAAAAGGAAAATAAGAAATAAAAATTTCAATAAGTTGAACATTTTTAATACTTTTTTGTTTAAAATAATAAATAAGTATCTTCTTTATACTAATAATTTTCATTAATTCTTTAATAACTTGCTTTGAAAATAATGATTTTGGAGTTATCAATTGTTTCAGAAAAATGCCAACCTACAAACTAACGTACTTCCCCGCTAAAGCTCTTGCTGAGCCCATTAGATTTTTATTTAGTTATGGAAACATTGATTTCATCGATGAACGTTTTGATAGAAATGACTGGCCAAAAATTAAAACAAGTAAGATAAACTATTTTTATATGTATGAACGAAAATTTTTTATGAAAACTCACTGCATTCATATTCTTTATTATAATTCATTTTAGTTGATTGAAATTTATTTACTATTAGTACTTTATTATAATCCATTTTAATTTATTAAAATACGTTTTAGCTATGCCATTTGGTCAAGTTCCTATTCTAGAAGTAGATGGAAAAAAAATAAATCAGTCAACCGCTATTTGCCGTTATTTGGCTAAACAGCAAGGTCTTGCTGGAAAAGATGACTGGGAAGCACTGGAAATTGATGCCACTGTAGATACTATTCATGATCTTAGAAATAGTAAGTAAATAATTAAGTACTTATAAGTAATTATAAATGAAAGATCACGTAGATTTCAATATTAATCTAAATCGCTACAACTTCTATACTCAATATACTTTAAAAAACTGTAATATTAATTTTTGTAGAAATCGCTGCTCATCATTACGAGGAGAATGCAGCATCAAAAGCTGAAAAATTAAAGACCGCAAAGGAACTCGTACCCTATTATGTAGAACGTCTGGACGAGCAAGTAAAAAAGAATGGTGGATTCTTTGTTGGTGGCAAGCTTAGCTGGGCTGAATTCGTGTTTTTCGGCATTCTCGATTACTTAAACGCTATGGCCGGTTACGATATTATTGAAAAGGCTGAAAATTTGAAGGCACTCAGAGATAAGGTGCTGGCTTTACCTGGTATCAAGGAATGGGTTGCAAAGCGTCCAAAAACTGAGTATTAAAGTTTTATGATTCCTGATGATATAGATATGTTTTTTACTTAAGAAACTTTTATATTATATTAAAAATGTACAGAATGACTTAAAAAGAAAAGTATTATTGTGACGTATAGAGATGTTTTTTATAAATAAAAATTCTATTTGTTACTCTTTGAAAACCTTTAAATTGAATTATTAGATTTCATAACTATTTAAAATATTATGCCCTGGTAGAAAATCCAATAGGCAAATGCATGCACATGATTCTCTCTCTCTCTCTCTCTCTCTCTCTCTCTCTCTCTCTCTCTCTCTCTCTCTCTCTCTCGTACACAGCAAGGCTGTTTTTCAACAAAAAGTTAGTTATAGATCATTTTGGAATTTCAAAGCACGTTTCATCAAAACGAAGTTTTTTTGAAAATTATTTAAAATAATAGAACACAGCGTTATTTTTTCTTAATATTTTTTTTGTGAAAATTAAATAAATGTCTGTATGAGTACAATGGAATATTACAAAATAGTAGAAAATTTAAAATGCAAAACGTGCAGCTACATAAATTTCTTAAAATATACAGAGTATATCTTTTTTTAAATTCATTTATAAAATAAAAGTTTAGTGTTGAAAAAGATTTCTTTATAACAAAAGAGTTTTAACAAACGGAAGAAGCGGGCCAGATCGGTGAATTAATAGTCACTTCGAGCTTTCCTCATTCGGGAAATCCGCTCTGTAACTCATAAAATAACGAAACTATCTCAAACAACAGCAAATAGAGAAAAACGAGGAATATGAGTGCGACGTCGACGGCGAGCCTTTAACAGCCAACAAAGCTATATATACCAAGAAGAATAGCTACTGGAATTGGGTATATGTATTATCTATTACGTCGCACTCGTAGTTTGCGTTCTTCCGGCTTCCGGAAGCTCGATCGGCCGTCGACTCACAAACAAAAATTATTTGTGAGAATGAATATTGGAAATTGATAAATTTGAAGTTCTCAATTTTTAGTAGAAATAACTTTAAATTGAATAGAATTCAAATAGTTGAAAAATTTTATTTTTATAAAACTGTTTTACCTTTCCATTAATTTTTAAACGTAAAAGTTAACCGAGGAAACAAGTGAATCTTTACAAAAGCGTTTTTCGCATTAATTTCTTTAGATTTTGAATTCAGCGTAATGTACTACGATTAACAGCTACCATCAAGAGTTAATTCTCAACTAAATTACCAACGCGACAAAATCAAAATGGATGTATTTCTTAACGAGCGTTTTTTTCTTTTTATTTAGTCTCTTATTCTCATATGCCGGGGGAACTTAATTGAAAAAATCTAATTCCAGCTCAAACAATGGCACGCTCGTGGCCAGTTTAACAAGCTTGAATGGCTCTCGCGAGATACGTTGTGTTATTAATGAAGAACCCTGAGAAAAAATGAGGAAGAAAGGAGCAAAAACAATAGTAGCAGAAATGATATGGAGTTAGATAAGTAAGAAAAAAAAACAAGTAGTACAATCAGTTTTTAGAAAATATTAATGTTTATGTTAACTTCCTTTATTACGAGAATAATAATAATCATTTCCTTATTTCTTATATAAAACGATATGTCTATATTATTTTGATAAAATACCCATTTGAATTTTTGTTATTTATAAAAAAACTTAAAACAAAAAGACTGGGATTGTTACGTCAGATTTACTCTATCAAATCATATAGTAGTGTTTGTCGATATAAGAGCAAGAATGTGATTTTAACCTCGTGTGGGCGTTTTCGCTCGAGTGAAGCGAGCTTTTAATAATCCAATTCCAAGTGTAAATTAGTTTGAAAATTACAAAATAAAACTATTTTAATTTATCAAGTAAAGCGATGCTACATTTTAGCTAATAATATAACAACTTTGATTTTTTCATCAACACGGGTCATATTTAATAAATCCCGAAAATCATATAATGCTAAATTGCAAATCTTATTACTTACTCAAAACTATCAATTCGGTGTAATAAATAAAATACCGTTAAACTTTAGAAATTTCTTCGACAAAAGGCCAATAAAACCGGAAGCTTCGAGGTCGCTAAAAGGTCGAAAGCTTGCACACACGCTCGCTCTTAATCTCTCCGAATTTACGCCCCGGGAGCTTTACGAGCGTGCAGGCCGTGAATTCCGCTCACCATCTGCGGGATTCAACTATTTCGCAATGTAACGACGGTGCGCCCCGAGCGTCACCGAGTTACACACCCCACGTGCTTCCTAAGTGTTTTAGATCGAAATTGTTGCTCTTCGAAGTAAAGATGATACGACTATTAAGCAGATGAATGATTTTAATTTATGAAAGATCCGAAAATATCAATAATTTAAATAAAAAAGTCTTTGATCTCTTGGTAAACTTCGTTACTGTATTATGGTTTCCTCTAAAAGAATTTTTCATGTACTCCTAAAACATAGCCCTGCTTGTTTTCACTCTGCGCACCCAGTTACCAGAGCTCGCCCCTCTATTTTTCCAGCCCATTTATTTTCTTTCCATTGAAACATAGTAACTTAGTCTCATTACTTCAAGAAAATATTTTTTCCTTGATTTCTTAGTTTTTTATCCTCTTACATTTTTACCTGATAAACAGTTCCTCAAAAACAGTCAACCGAGATTCATCAAATTCGAGACACATCAATTTTCATAGCGACCTTCAGTTAAATTAAAATTATTCTTCACATTGTTTATCTATTATTAGTGTGTTTTATTGCTACAAATTTGTTTTTTAAGTGTTGTCATATTTTAATATTAAAAGAAATATAAATGTTTATAGTTGCCTTGAAAAGGAACGGCAGGCTGTGGTCTAACAAATGATCGAACGTTGGCATAAAAAATATAAAGTGCTAAAAAATAATCAAGATCGTGTGCCCAATTATCTCATCCGTATCAAATAAATCTTTCAGATATTTTCAAGTTATGAAAAGCGTAAACGGATATTTCTTTAATCTAGTTTCAATTTTCTATTTGTTTAAACTTTATAAAAAATTTGTTCGCAACAGTGGGCCAAAAATACAAACTTCCCGTTCTAACCTCAAGCGGAAAGTTGGTAATGTCGGTCTCGCTGTAGCGAAAAATAGTATACGCATCACGGAAGGTAAAGAGTTTGCAATCGCATAGCACATGTTTGCCAATTTACATTTGCGATGGACTCGCGAACTCTTTACCTCCCTAGATACGTAATGTACTATTCTATTCGTAATTATTTATATTTCATGTTGTTTTTTTTTATGAAGAATGTCGGTAAGAGATACTTTTCTACTGTCGCCTTCTTTCATTTCCAGTAGAATATCTCAAAGTTTAAAATAAATGTATGATCTAAAGAAGTAATACTTTTCTTGTACGTAAAAAGAAAACGCAAAACTAAAATTATTGATAAATCAGCAAAACTTCATGCTACAGTTTTGGTCATAAAATTGGTATAGAAATTTTATAACCCATCCTTCGGTATAGGTCTCATAAAAATAAGCAATACAAAAATCAATTATTTTTTAAATATTTTTATTTTTTGGGGTATAATTGAAACAAAAAGTATAATTAATATAAAGCCCGATAAATAAAAATATATTTCACTTTTCATGTTATAAAATCAAAGGTTATTGTCATAGTCTTGCACGAACGATTCTGCTATTTATTACAAAAAACATAACGATCATTTATCTGATCGTCGATTATTTATTGGTCACTTTCCTTAAATTAAGCAAATATATACTTCTAGGTAACAAAAAATGAGACTATTTACGGGGTTTATTAAACTGATTCTTTTTCATATTTATATTTAGGTGAAAAATTCCTTTTGGTATAAATTACTGTACTTGTCATCAGTTCTATTTCGTTTTTGTATTATCATCTTAAAAAAAGATCCACTTTGTGTAACTATAGAATTGTTTAACTTCATTAGTAAGCAAAATTTAAAAAAAAGTTTCTTAAATATAATTCACACAATAATTAGCAATTATATCAAATACTAACCTTTAAATATAAAAAAATAAAAATTTGAAATTGCGATCAAATTCAGAATTGATAGTAACTGTCAATGTTTAATAAGATGTAATTATTCATTTTGGAGATGAATAAATTTCTGAGCATGTTAGAAGTTTTATTTTTTGTTGTATTTATACATAAAAAATAATTTTCATTAGAATTTTTCTATAATGCTGACATAAATTTATTACTGTACTTTATTACTTTCATTCTCCTTTTTAATAACAAAGTTATAGCAGGTGTAAAAATCCGTGTGACGTCACGATTGCTCACTATATAGATATATTATAATAGTTAGAAAGATGATCGTCCACTTTTATATCTTTTATATCTTTGCAAATAATTACCAAATCATTAAAAGAAAAAAAATGTGTCTGAAAATTTTCAATTATCTACGAACCGGAACTAATGTAATTTTTCATGCATAAGCTAATAGTTGGGATAAATACCATTTTTGAAATATACTCTATTGTACTAATTTTTTTTCTAGAAGTACAATATTGCAAGAGTATGAGAATGAATTTTAAGCCTATAATATTTAGTTCTTTATGAATTATTTAGTAAAACAGGTAATTTATTGCCTTGATAATTTTTTTCTATTCAAAAAATTTTTTCTTGCTTCGAAGATATAGCAGATTGTAAAATAAAGTTTAAATATACTGTTAAAATTTCAACTCCAAAGATAAAAAGCTTTCTTTGAGCAATTATTTCTTATTACTTGGATCAAATTTACTCATGTATGAATACAATGTTCGGATTAAATATTACTGAAAGAGTTAACCGTCATCAAGTACTTAATAAAATAATTAGATTTCGTGAAAATTTTTATTAAGGCTTTTTTAAGCAGATTTTTAAGTACACTAAAAGAAATAATGGTTCATAAATTAATAAAGAAATAGGGTGACATTAATCTGGCATAAATCTGGAGATTTATACAGCTAATCTTTCTAAAAAAAAAAAAATTAATCAGTTAGAACAATGCTGAAAGTGTGGGGCATTACCTCAATCAACGAATTAACAATAGCATCAAACGCAAAAGCAAAAATTCTCGGAACAAAAAAAAATTGTTAAGAGATAAGGTGAGATAAAATTTCCGACTACTAATTAATTTGTTAAGCATGCCTACATTATCCAGCGGAAATTAATTAAGTAATTGCGCCGATATAAGAAAAGTGAACGACTTTACTCAACTGTATCAGTACTTCCACTTGTCGACTTTTTTATTCTGTCCCGACGCATTATTATAATTAGTCGCAGTGATCTACCTTTCTCCGCTTATTTAGCGTGCTCTTAATTTGTCTCACTACGGAGCTCTCGAATCTTTTTGATTCCATTTTGTATATTGAAAAAAAAATTTATTTATGTTTTATTTTTATTGTAGTAAAAAGTACATTACTCATCTAGAGTGTTAAGCAGATATTTTACGCATGAATAGGATTGGTCTCACGAGGGAAGTAAAAGTGGCAAATAACCGTGCCCGAAACGCTTGGTTAGTTTATCTTTTGTAAATAATATCTTTTAAAAATGAATTCGTTAAAAGTTTTTTCGAGTAAATTTCGAGTGTGATAAGTATATGATCGAAAATTGGAAACAGTACTTTACTTAGCACACTGGTGCGAAAGAGTATGTATTTACATTGCGTGCTTAGCAAACGAAAAACTAACGCAAAAGGTCTTATTTAGCGCACTCAGTTTTAAAAGTTCTTAAAATATTTTCTGTTTATTATATGCTAAAAGAGACAAGTAAATCTTACAGCTCAAGGTATAAATGCTAGTCTCGTCTTTAAACTTGCTTTTAGGTCCTTTCCGTACCGCGGTTTTTAATATAATTTAATGTCTGAACCATTAACTAAATATTAATACTACCTGTATGCCATGTGATTATTTTATTGTATTCATTTAATAATCTTGTTTTCGGCCTGATATATTTATTTAATTTATATATCGATTTAAAATTACCACTTTATGAATTCTCTAAACAAACACTCATCTGAACACACTCGCGTCTGGAACTAGCTTTGTGATGACTGCTAAACACATAGACGTTCGAATGAGCAAAGAAAAGAAAAAACCACCGATTGGTACTGAGAGTGTGCAATCAGCTCTTCTCGCTTCACCGACACGAGAGGAAAAGAAGAGCAGCCTCCGCTAACCGAGAGGGGAACCGACGTATTTTGCAAGTACATGCATGCTCGACGTTGCCGATGTTTTTTGAAACTGTATTCCACATGTAGAGTCCAAGTTTTACACATAGTAACACTGAACAAAAGACAACCCGTCAAAGCGTTTTCGAAAAGTATATTCACCGTGTCCTTCGATATATGAAAAGCTTCTGTTTTCGCGCAGACATTTTTGTTGGTATTATCTAAACACCGTCGAGATTTGAGTTGATTTTTCAATATTAAAAGCAGCAGGCACGACTGGTTGCTTCTAAACCGTTGACAAAAAAATTGGAAGAAACGTGATCGAATCATTCAATGTAACAAACGTGATTGAATCATTCGGTGTAACAAGCGAACAACTTTTTTTCTGTGACATCGACATATCGCTTTCAAAATTGTTTTTTGCCAATTGATCTCACGTATCTTCAAATAACATGTGATGCAAAATAATGGAGAAGTAGAATAGAATCCATCCCTTTTCCAAAACTATAAATAAATATGTATTGTTATAATATCATGTAACATAATAAGTAAATTAATTTTTTTATTTATATATGGAATATTAAATATAATCAATTGAGTAAGACACCAAGGGTTTATAATTATTGAGATTTTCATAACTTGAAATTATGAATTAGCAGTTATAAAAAGAAAATGTTTTAATCTTATCCAAAATTATCTAAAGTCTCTTATTTCTACTATTTATTATAATGTTGATGAAGAGTACTAGTAGCTCTCAATCTTTGTCGATAATTAGTCAAACTAACGCGTCGAAATATCTAAATTCGTAGTTGACAAGACTAATTAATTTTCAAAATTACACCGGCCTCTCCTTCATAATATTTTCGCTGTTCAAATTTCTATAGATCAGCGCTCCATCAGGAAAGGGAAAGAGAGAGAGAGAGAGAGAGAATGATGTGTAAAATGACAAGTCTTTGAAGACTTTCATAATGGATACTGTAATTACTCATTATTGAGCGTTCAAAGTTCTTGTTGAGCTCGCAAACCGCTCGGATTAATCGCTTTTGTTGTTTGACACTTTTCATGAACCCAATGGATTATAACAAGAGTTTAGCCTAGGCAAAATAACTACAGAATAGTTTCTCAATGAATATGAAAGATATTCAATGTAATAAGAAAAATTTCATTTAAAATTTGTCATATCAAACGTTGAAGATTTCTTTTGTGAACACGTCATAAGTGTCAGTGTTGATAATTATTGCAGAGAAGAAAAAAAAAATAGTGATGTTAATGACGATGATGATGATGATGATAATGTCACAGAAACTATTTTAATAGGAGGCATAAAAGTAAAACATTATTTATTACGTCTATACTGTGTTGATGATGGCCAAGAGACATCCTTTATGAGCTTGACACCAAAGTATTCGGCCAAAAAGAAGAAACAGAAACTAATGAATATAAAACAATAATATAATAATATATAAAATAATAATAAAAATCAGTAATATTTTTAACTTCAAACGCACAATTATACCCTCATCAAACCTCAAAACCTACGTAAATAAAGAAACAAATCAGTCTTTTAAAAAATTAAAGCAAAAGCTTTTCGAAAGTACTCAACCTTAAGAGCATCCCCGCCTTTCCGTCCCTAGAACAACAAGCGGACCTTCCGTAACACACATTTGACCCATCGTCCTAAAACAGTACACGCGGACGCTCGGAAGCGGGTTATAGCAGTAGCAGAAATTGCGCGTAATTCAAGCTTGCGACCGCGGGGAAATTCACATAACGCTATCGAGCGTGCGCCCGCCGAACGAGCGCGCTCGCTTTGATTGCTTGAATAGCCTTGGCTGTCGCGTGCAGCGCACAGCCCAGGGATGGAATTTTCAGTGCTAGCAAACCGCGGGCTCCAGCTGTCCCATGCGGTCTACAGCTGGTTGCTCGTCGTGGTAACGTGGGATTTGAGCCTTTTTTTATCCGATGGTTAAGTGCACGTCAAAGGGTTGAAGAAAATTCAGTTTCACTTTGTGAACTTGAAAATTAACTTGATACTGACCACTCGCTGTCAAAGCGTTTGAGTTTTAATTTTTAGCAAGACCATTTGATAAAAGTAGGATAAAGGACCATTCAACGCATAAACGATTATTTAATAGGAAAATTATTTATATGTCCCTTGCGATAATTTATTGTTTATTCAATTTTTATTCATTGATTAATTAATTTTAAAATATCCTAAAGATATAAAAGCTACAGTCTCCAAGCTCCGCCTACTGCGTTCGATCTGATTTTCATCGTATGTACTTTTTGTTTCAAACATCGCGCATTTGATAATTGACCCGATTCAATATGTAAGCGTGTTGCATGTCCGATGAGCATCAGATAGCGCAGACGGCGGAGGGGAAGAAAGTGAGTCGCGGCAAATAAAAATGCAGTCGAGAAAAAAGAAGAGTAGAGCGTGAATGGAGAGCGAAGACAACAGGGGAAGAGAAATTAAAAGAGAAGAGAAAAAAACTATCGGCCGAATGCGCGCGGTCGGCTTCTGCTATAGAGTAGGGAGAATATTATGCGGGAGGCAGCAGTTTTTTTTTCCAGAAATATGTGCGGAGATTTTCTGGGTGTTAGCGATCTATTCTTGGTCGTGAATGGAAGCTAGCGGAAATTTCTTTCTTTTTTTCGTTCACCTAAAGTTGATAAAATACTAATTAATCCTGAATTAAAAGGCTTCCGGAATCTGCGGTTCATTGGCCTTTTTTGGGGTTTTAACTTTGAAACTTGATGAATATTCAGGATTCCAATAGTACGGTTAATTACAGTTTTCGGTACATTTGGATTTTCAATGATCGTAACGCCTTTTAAATGTACTAATTCTGTGTTACATAAAAGTTTACATAAAATTGGTACATTAAATCTTAATATCATGTATAAAATTGAAATTGAACGCCAAAACCTTTTCAACCCTTCAAATTATTTTTTTTGAAATTATCGATGACACACTATACGTCTTGTTAAAATTCGATATTACATTATAAAGTTTGACATTTTTTGATCGAATTTGAAACTTTAAAAATGCTCTTAAAAGCTTTTTCGAACATATCTTCTATAAGATCCTTCTTTTTCAAAGATATGCATTATTCCAGCTTTTCAATTACATTTAGTTCAGATTTACACCAAAGATGAAAGCCCAATATATAAAAAAGCGTGGTAAAAATACCAACATTTTTTCTGCTCTTGTTCCAAGACATTTGTTTATATTTTATATGTTTGACATTATCCACTTTTTGGCAAACTTACTTTATCACTCTTTAATTTATACTTTCTTTCGCCCCAAACGCATCTCTAGAAGATTACCACTGACGAATGTAATCTCTCGAGGCAGAGGATGCTCTGCATACCCTGTAAGTTATCCTTTACATAATTAAGCCTTTCTAATTACAACTCTGTGTACTTTAAGCTGTTGGCGTAATCTTCACCGAGAGCCTGCGCTCCAAACGAGCATCTGATGTACGCAATTTGCAATTATCCAGAAACCTAAATAATAAGATTCTTGACAAATTAACTACATCTCTTCCGTTAAACAACGTGAATCAATCAGAAGCTCTTCGTCTACTATCTCGCCATACGAAATGACAGGCCGAAACCGGTATAACCACCTAGTAAAAAACATCGTTTCAAAATGCAGTAGCGCTCGAACCATGCTTTCTCGAACCTCGCGCCGAATCGTTTCCCTCCTGTTTTTTTCACTTAAGCGCTCGCCCCCCAGCGCACATACATCCGCTCACATAAGAGCCAGAGAAAAAGAGAGAGAGCAAGAGAGAGAGAGAGAGAGAGAGAGCTAGGGCTGAAAGAGAAAGGCCGTGTGTGTGAATGCGTGCGCGGGGGCGTGAGCGTGGCCGAAGCGAGTCGAGAGAGAGAGAGAGTCGCTTGGCAGCAGCGCTGCTAGTGGATGCTGCGCGCCGCGATCAATACCCGCTGCACGCGCGCACATGCATATACAACAGCGGCAGCCGCTCTTGATATCCGCGCGCGAGGGCTCTCTCAGAGTCCGTTCTTGGGCTCCTTTCTTTCTTCCTCTTCCCTATACCCTTGCGCGGAAAGACCGGCCGTCTGGCGCGCGCGCTTGTTTTAGGTACATAAAATTTTGAGCCACAGGGATGCGGAAGTGCGATGACCTTGGATGAGAAGCCGGGGCTGGAAGTTTACCGTGTGACGCTCGGAGCTTAGACGAAGTGCGAAAGTTCGTACGCGGGTTGGTGAGCTACTTGGGAGTAAGGATGCATGTGTTTTAGGGTTTGGGGGGCATTGTTTAAATAATGATGATGGGATTCAAGTGAATGATTTCTGTGATGTTTGTTTGGATACTTGGTTTTATGGGCAAGAGTTTTTCGTTAACTATAATTCGAATTTTGAGTTGTAATAAAATTGATTTCAATGATTGGTAAACGAAAAATTTTTAAAAGGTTAAAAACAATCACTTATTTCAGATTGACGACTATCGATAGAGTGTTGTATAATGGGAGAATTCGATACCTATCGCAGATAATGACGGCATCGTCTGTCAATTATCAGGAAATATCAGGGTTTAGTATATGATTCTATAATCCAGTGAATTGAATGAAGGTTCTTCAGATGCATAAACTATCATAATAAAGCATTGAATATCTAGCACAGAACAAACGCATGCAACTCGACGATCAATTAAACTGTTAAAACTATAAGTTACCTTCAACACGTTTCCAAACGCGTTGCAAAATTACAGATCAACAATTAAATCCATAATTCGCACTTGCCACAACCATCTAAACATCTGCAATCGAAACAAAATTTTCATTAAACACAAGCGAACAAGGCCAAACCGTTTTTCACCTATTCAAAATTTTAGCAGTTGCGCGCTTCTCGAATCTCATTTCGAGCTCTACACAGCCGGCTCGCTTTCCAAGTCCCATTGTGTTTCTCGGCTTCTCCTCGCGTACATAGCGAACACACACATCCGTGCATGCGATTGCACCGTTCTGCTCCCTTGCTCTGTCTCTACTTCATTTGACGTTTGAAATTTTGAGAAGAGCGTGGGCAGAAGTTGAATTTGCCAGGCACTCGAACGCGGACTCAATCTCGGAGAAATTAGTCACTGACGGCCGTTGGAGATTGCATTTTCAATGCGCGATTCGAAAACAGAAGTGCGGGTTTGGACGGTTACATTGTGATGGGTATATTGTAATCGTGATAAACTGAGTTTTACTTTGAATCAGTTGGATAAAAGCTAGAATTTGTTTCAATTGAGTTTCTGCTATTATTGTATTTTTCTGTTTATTTTGTTGGCCAAACATGACACTATTCATGTTGTCCAGAAGATGGAATTCAGATAAAACCTTATAATGGTATCTATTGTTTTTAAAGCTCAAGTTTATGCTGCTGAACAATGCAAAACATAATTTCAAGTAAAATCTATTCTATCCTCTATACCATTTTCTTCTTCTGATTGGTCTTCTCTCTTTATGCCTAAGAGAACCCTGGCCCCATCTCCAACTCATAAGCACTGCCTGTCCAAAACGTGTTCAATCATTTCATCGTCAACGTGCCCGCAACGCGTATATACATATGACGCGCGCTTGAAACGTTCTCGGCTCTTCGTCACGAATTGTCGGCGCTTTAGACAATTGAAGGTTTGCAAGCAAATTGCAACATTTGAAACTCGCGACCTACGCGAAGTGACGAGGAGAGTTGTTTTGCTTGCAAATTGGGGAATGATTGAACTGAATAAAATATTTACGGTGTTACAATAGAGAGTAATTAATCTTTGTTGTTAGTATGAAGCTAATCTTTGTATGTTAATGTAGTTATTAGGAACTCAATTGGAATGATTTGAATGCGCATGGCCTACAATGTAGCTGTTAATTATTGATGTGAAATTCTTAATTCTTCAAATTGTTTTGATTTGTTCATAAGTGTGTAATTATACTGATTACAAAAAATGTGCTTGAGTTTTGCTGTTTGGAATTGTTGTTCCAGATCGGTAATATTTTGATAATAAGATATTGTAGCAACTATTCTCTGAATATCTGTACTATTATGAATTAAAATACGTTAATTGAAATTTCTCTTTATGTAAATTCATCCATACAGACATATTATTTAATACCTACGATTATCCTTATTAATTAATTTTACATTTAATTATCATATGTACAGAGTAACCAGAATTATTTCGACATCAAAAAATTCAATTAAAAAAGTCTTCTTTTATTAATCCTTTTAATCTTTAAAAAGTATTACTTACTTATTTTTAAATAATAACTAATTTTAATAATCTTATTTAAATGCCCTTGTATGTACTTTATTAAATTTCAATCGATGATGGAACTGAATGCTTAATCTCCTTTATTCTTTTACTATATTCATATATTAAATCAAAATGATTTTACTATTGTTTTTAAGTTTACCAAATAACATAATTTTCTTCTTTTTTCCTCTGAATTAATCAAAATTGATTTACATAATTACATATTAATTTTTTTTTTATTAAAAAGAGAAAATATTTGACAGGCCAACGGGGATTTACAAT
This sequence comes from Eupelmus azureus, assembly GCA_030522685.1. Lineage (NCBI taxonomy): Eukaryota > Metazoa > Arthropoda > Insecta > Hymenoptera > Eupelmidae > Eupelmus > Eupelmus azureus. Next base: position 9,013 of record JAPYZA010000956.1, on the reverse strand, counting down.
TTACAGCAGGCGAAATCATGATCCTTGATCAACGTCACTTTAACGGCCAGTGGATTACCAACGTATTTAGCGCGTTGTCAGCACCGATATATGCAACACAATATTCAAAACCGAATATTGCTCCAGGTCGATATGTATAGGCGAGTGCAAGTTAATGAATTAAATTTGCCAACGGACAAGTATTCATTATTATCCAGGCGCCAAATTTGCAATTCATGCGGCCACTCCACATTCCGGGAACCAGCCTCAGCTGTTCCTAACCTAAATAGACCTTAAATCTCATTAACCAACTCTCGCGAGTACCTTTTACATTAATCAGTTCTCTGCCTAATTTAAAAGGCGAGCGCGCTCGCGCTTACTCGTGTAAATCTACCGCACCTTTGAGAGAGCTTTATTAATAAAAGCGTGGGACGTGTCCTCCGACTTACATGCGTATATGTTATGCTCGCAGAAACATCTGCCTTGTGGGTCGCATGTGCTTGTAGGTGTATATATTATAATGCGTGCGCGCATTATGACGCGCGCGAAGTTTTCCGATAAAATTTAATTTGCGCCGAGAGGAGTTTTCTCTCTCTCCTTGGCTTTATGCTTCGCCGTATGCGTGCCAGAGCTGCATATACGCGGATATATATTTCTAGCATACCTCTCAGAGCCGGATTGCACAATGGACTTGTGCACTCCTGACTTTAATACCGCTGAGATATGACGTGAATTCAATATATTACATTTACGCTGAGGAGTCAGTGGATTATTGACTCTTGGGTTTTCAGTTGCGATATAATGCTGTTTGGTTTGTTATATTGTTTGGTTGTAAAGAAAATTTAGAAGTACTGTTCCTGTCAGAATAATACTTTGACTTTTAGGTCAATGTAGAAAAAGTGCTATATATGTTGAAAGATGTTAATTTCATGATACTTCACAAATAAAGAGTTTGAAATTATGTCGAAGGCTATTGTTTGTATATTTAATCTACTTTAGTACAAAAAGGACAATATGTCTGCTCATTAGTGAATCAGATCGATTTGAAGATATTTAATTTATCAATTTTGTCCTACATTAGTTTTATCAAATAAGAATAAGATTACAATCTTAAAATCCCAAAATCGATAATTCTTTCACTACCTCCCTGCCCTCTTCCCTGCGAATAAGGTAATTTAAATTCTTCTATCCTAACTAAGTACTATAAATTCGATACAGATCAAATCTTATACATTATCTCGATTTTTAATCATCTAATGCTTCCTTTTGATGTTCACCCATTCTAGTAATGATCATATTAAGTCACCTGCAACAGCAAAGCATTCGTTCACCTGTAGGCATTCGGCCGGGAATGTCAGTCCACGTGGGTGTGCTGTACTGAAGTTCTGGTTTTGCGTATACGGCTAAAATACTCCCATCGGATGCTGGTCTCTGATGGGATTAACCGTAGACTAGTAGTGTGCTGCAACCTACTTCTGGGTTCGTGGATCAAATACAGAGATGGAGACAAGTTTTGCCCACAATGTGGGATCATCTAGTTAGTAAGATAGCGTCTACCTTAATGAGATCGAGAAACGAATTGAGAGCTGAGCTCTTCGTCTCGGAGGATTAAAGGTTGGGTGCGGTGATGAGATTAAGAATTTCATGAAGATTTCACAATCTTCAGGATTTTGTGAAAATTTTAATTTATTGTACTCTTATCGCAATACTATTCTCAGATTTTTAATTATTATCCTAGGGAAGAGGAACAGGTTTACGCTCTAAAATATCAGCATGAAATAATAGTATGAGCTTTAAAATAATAATCCTGACAGTAAATATTTTGTACACCATTTTTTGTACAAAAAGAATCATGCACTAAGTACTTTATCAAACTTTAACTAGGGCAACAAAATTAAATTATAAACTTTGAAACAGTTGAACTAGTTTTAAAAATGATGAAAAATAATAATTTCAAAATGTTTTTCAAACTGTATGATCTTATCTTATAGGTCACGCTCTTTTAGCTCCAATTTAGTCACTTGATCCGAAAGAATTAGTGCAAGATGCAACAGCTTCCACGTTAATATGGAATCTAGATGTAAATGTATTTTATAAATTTATGCCAGATATAAACATTAAATAACTTTTATTAAAGGCCTGTGAGCGTATTAAAGTGTGCTTTGAAAATGCACCTTAATATAGTGAAAGATATCGTAAGCATATTGATATAACACGTACGAGATTACCTAAATTACATAACGTTGTCTAAAGATTGACACATTAATTAATTATAACTGATAAAACCGTTGTTGATAAATATTTAATGTTTGAATTATATCACTAATTGAAAATATTTTAAGCTTCGTATAAATAAACGGCTATTTTATCATCAGCTTGGTCAATATTTCGATTTTCACTCACATCAACCGTTTATCCGTAATAATGACAAAAGAGCCAGCAATCAAGGTTCCATAATACTTCTATTATGGAATTCTATTCATGTCCTCGACAAAAGGGAAAAAATAAAGTCTTTCCACACATGCGGGAAAATTCATAAAACGTCGCGCCATCACGTACACCAGTGGGAAAGCGTGAGAGGATTTTGCCAGAGAAGGACACTGCCTGGCACAGAGTTAATAAAGCCTTCAAAGGACTAATCGCTTTCGCATGCAAGTCAATCGAGTGCGCGCCCGCCGTGACAAGTCAATAGCTCTCTCTCTCTCTCTCTCTTTCTCTCTCTCTCTTTCTCTCTCTCTCTCTCTCTCTCTCTCTCTCTCTCTCTCACTATTTCTCTCTCTCATTGTCTCTCACTATTTCTCTCTCTCTCTCTCTCTCTCACTCTCTTACTCTCTCATTCTATCTCACTCTATCTTTCTTTCTCTTTCTGAGCCTGGATGAATCCAAGAGTAAGAGGATATACGTATCCCGAATCTCTTGCCGTCATTTTCAGCAGGAAGACTGACACTTTTGAAATAACCTTTGAGAAAGCTCACCAGCTTTTTATCATCGCCATCTGAGCCCTTCTTCCCATTCCAAGCGTTCCGCCTTTCAAAAGCGCGTCTCCGCACGTGGCGACGGAAATGAACCTCAGCGAGAAGGCAGTCCTGGGCTCCTCTTTTCTCGGCTGATATGCTTGCCTATAGAATGAAGGACTCGCTAAAACAATTGGAAAACCATTACCGAACCCAGCGCCTGATGAATCTCGGTGAGAATGGGTTCTATCGGAAGAGACATTTATTTTGTAATAGATTTATAAAAATTCTATGCAATTATACTACGTCATAGTGAACTTAAATATCTTCTGTTATTGAGTTTTCATGTTGGTTTTTTTAATCAATTGCAAATGAAGATAATAAGTATTTCTGAGAACTGTAAGACTTTTTCCCATCATTGGTGTCCATCTTGTCTAATTTGACGTTAATTATAAAGTCAATTATTATTATTTTTTTTTAAAGACTCTTGCAAAATTCCATAAAAAATGATAACGAGGTAGGCCTATGTGATTAATGCATGCTTAATATACTAGGTTGCGTGTTAGTGAGATAAATTTTTGACTATTGTTCTTAATTTGTACGGTGCAACTAATGGTTTTCATTGAATTCGGGGTCAAACTCCCTTAATATATCTTTACGTATTTATCAAGAGATAATAGGTATCTCTTTTGAAACTTATCTCGTATTTACCGTACAAAAAGCAATAACAGAAGTCTTTGAAGTTTTCAATCGTGCATGAAGCACTGCAATACTGTGAGAATGCCTCAAACTGTAAACTTGTACAGCTAGCTTATTACTCTGACTGCCTTATTACCTGAGCGTGAGGAAATTGAGTCGAAAGTTCCTCGACTTCAAAAATTTCCTGAAACTTGTATAAGTTGTTTTAGTTGAAATTGATTTTTAAGCTTTTTAACATGTGTTATACTTCGAAACGCTGCTACTCTAATCATTTTCTTTTTCATATTTTAATTTAAACAATTTTTGGGCTTTGTTAACTACTGAAATTAAAATAAATAAAATAAATAAAGATGGTAGAGTTTTTTATTTTGTTTTAATAAGTTTTATACGAAGTTAGCTCGTTATATAAAAGTACAATTCATGTCTTAAGGAGCCTCTGCTTCCAAGATTCAAAGATTTAAGATTCTTTATTATTTAACTTTTTTCAATTATCTTTTATAAATTGATCATTTAATCTAATAAATCAAATTCTATTTGCAATTCATTATAATTGAATGACTTGCAATTGAGATTTGACGTCATCAGATGAAGTTTTAATTGTTTTAACATCTCTTTAGTAACTTTTTGTGATGGTAAGAAGTAGAAATATTCAGATGTGGTCAAACACGTGAATTTATTAACGTACTTTAAGGTCTATAGTAGCAAAGATCTTTATTTGGATCTCAATAGTATCGTGATCATACCATCTTTTTTATTACAACAGTACTTGGTACGAGGCGTGGTTAGTTATTCGAGTTTCCCTCTAATCGATCCACGCTCTCTCCAGTTTTTCGAGATTTTGAAGAGCATATTCACGATAAAAAGAGTCTTATGTCTACCTGCACTCGTTCAGCTTGGCTCATCAGCAACCCTTTATCAAATATCCATAAAGACCCTGCTGATTAGAAACAGCTGATCAAAAAATCCCAGGCAAGAACGATTCGTCGTGATGCGCGAATAACAACCGACGTAATTAACGACAATCGGCGGGCGCACGCAGCATCCCTAATCGAATTGCGTCACGCGCCGCTCGCGTTAACAAATCGATGGGTGGGGCTAGCAATCAACTACGCCCTTACGATTCCTATCATAATCCACTCAGACCACGACTCGCTCGCCCACCATCGATCAAAATTGGCTTGTCCATCGATGATGGACACCGAAAGGCGGGAATGACCGGGCTGCGTTTTCATTAAGTTCTTGATTGCGAGTCATGCAAACTTTGTGATTAAGGGCAAGATTTTGAAAGAGCGTAGCGTGAACTTGTTGATGACTGTACGTTTGAAAAATCAAGGCTGTGTGTTTATATTTGTGATGGTTTATCAAATTTTGTTAATTTAGTATTTGTCTGAGAACATGTTACTAGAATATATTCAAATATAGTTCAAATAAGCTAAAAACATGACATAAAAAATACAACAAACTAAACTAATTTTCATATTATAAAATGTACCCATCAGAATACAGAAAGTTAAAATAGAATTTAAAATTAAAAAATAAACTTTATTTTTAGTTTTGACTTTATTTTTTGACGCAATTTTCAATCTTTTATTTCAGCATAAATCTAAATTGACTTTAATTCCATTTCAGTAACAGGATTAAAAAAGTATGAAAAATGTATACAGAAAGATTAAAAACTGCAAGAAAAATGATAAAATTTTACAAATTTAAACTTCCCTTTATGTTTGTAGCTCAATTAAGATTTTAACATCCACGATGCTCTCTATTCCCTCTCTTAATTCCCTCAGACAAATAAAACAATCTCCAACACGCTTCAGCAGCTGTAACTATTAGTTTCCGCCCTGCAACCTGACTCTTTGCAACAGTGACGGCCTACATTCAAAAAAAAAAAAAATAAAACGTAAACGAACGAGAATAAACTACCTCTATACATCGCCATCGGAAAAAAGCACACAACTCAAAAGCTCGATTGTAGATCAAAACTTGTGACCCGAAATGACTCTGTGTTTGCAAACTTTCGAAAAATAGGTCTACCTCGGGCAGACAGGCGGGTAGTGGCCACGGTGCTCACGCATTAAAACCGGGCACAAAGGCTTGTTTTCGCACGATCGATGCGTAGAAACGTCGCGCACCAAAGGATCGGTTTCGTGGGTTCATTCGAGCCTAGTGCAGAATACACAGAGAAAGGCAGCGAGAAACAGAGAGAAAGAGAGAGAGGCTATTCCGTCAGGAAATACGAACATACTGGTAAGGTAGTAGTGCGAATGTTTAATGAAGCTGCACTGCTAAACGTCTCTAGGGTTCAGAAGAGCAAGTGTGTGGTATGTCAGTTTCTGTGAAAGAGATAGCGATTCAGAATACAGGATTGGCGAATTTGCTTTCGGGCAGATAAATGGATTTATAAAAGCGAAAGTAAAAATATAAATAAATTATTTTAGGTGGGAGATATATACGTGAATGATAAATGGACATTTTGACATGTTGCTAATTGCAAATCCGCAGAAAGAAATTATCTTAAAGAATAAAAAATATGCTTGATTTTCACTACTTCTTTTGATAATATTTACATTTGAAAATTTTCAAATTATCTTGGAAAATGGAATTGCGGATAAGATAACAATCTATGAAATTGATCAAGGATTTGTATAGACCAAATTATTCATATATGAAGTAGAAGTACATACCTGCGGTTTTACTCATTTTTTGGCGCTTAAAAATATATCTCAAAGTTTTTTCAATTCTGTGACCTGGACCTCTCCTGGTTAGACGGTAGGGCCGGAATGTCCGAGAAAGGAATTTCAACAAAGCTTTGAGGATCGATTTCTGACACCTAAAAATAAACTCTTGTATCCGTTGTTCATTCAAATATAGGTCTTTTTTCACGGTATGAGCCATGTTATCTCAAATATATGTTAATATCTTTTAAAAAATGTCTCTTTTATCGGTTATAAAGTTCTATATATTTGTGTTATAGCTTAGGTTATATAGTTTACATCTTGGAAAAAAGGACCTTCTTAAAGGAACTACAAGTACTGAAACTCATTTGTAAGAGTCTGAAATAGAGTATTAAGTGCTTGAAATTCTTTTCATAAACCCTCTGGTACCTCCTGTTAATATAAAATGTTTAATATTTTGAAGTTTAGTTATTAATTACATGAGCATCTTGGGAATAGTGCTGCAATGTCTATACTTGTAAGGTCGTTTCAAGCATCATGGGACCAATAAATGCTCAAAATCTTATGAAGGCTAATAGGAAACAATTTTTTTTAATTTAACAAGTTTCTATTTTTTATCCAAGTATATTTTCTAAAACCTTGTAATAACAAAAAATTATTTAAAATAATTATTTTAAGCGTAACATTACATTTTAATAAAAATAATAATTGTTTATATTTTTTTTAATTATTATATTACATATATTTAGGGCTGCTACCTTCTTAACATATCGGCTTTAGAAACTTTTCAAAGCTATTTCTAATTGTAAAATGTTTCCAAATAATCATTCCAATGATGAATAGAATCCACTATCTTTTATTTTTTTTATAAAAAATTTTCTCGCAATATAGTTTCCAAGATAGAGCAGATGGAATAAAAAAGGTTTCTTTGTCCGTAACAAAAGAACGACTACAGGTATTCAAAAAATTTTGCACGAAATAATTGAAGTCTCTTTCCGAAGCATTACAGTAGATTGAATTATTAGAGACTCGTCTTATATTTCTTTCCTCTTCAGAAGTCCAAACTCATAAATAAAGTATATTATCGGGACGTTTTTAAACAGCGGTAGCCAGACGAATAAAAAAAATACCTTATTCCACTCATTATCGAGGCGTCATTCAAAATTTGAGCTCCCAGCATCTCTCTAGAGCCCATTCACTGCGATCTCGCCTGCTTTCCTCCTGAATATTCCCGCCGCCTATTCAATTATCCGTGTTTCCGGACGCCCCCGTGAAGTCAGGTCGAAAACAACACTTGATAGACTGCCTGCCAGCCTGTGGGAGAGAGACAGAGAAGCTGGAGGGGGAACTGTGAGATAGAGATAGAAGACCAGACGCGACGAATTTCCGATGGCGTCTCTGTCGTCGGGGCAGATCGAATGTTTCGGTGAAAAGCCAGGTAGCTGCAGTCATAAGTTGCTTTTGTTTTCTGAATAAAGTGATTGATTTATAAAATATTATAGTAAGCTGAACTCGCACGTTAATTTGACTTGTTGATAGTGAATTAAATTACCACCTCTAAAAAGGTTATAATGGTCTGACCAGACACTGCTATTACTACTTTTACGTATGGAAAAATTGTGTTACATAACGATTTTAAATTGACCAGTTTATTATACACTTTTTTAAGTCAAATTCCCGTAATAATATACGTGGAGAATATTACACTAATCAATCTCTGAAGAAGTATCTTATTTTAATTGGTTATACAAAATTTAATTTTAGTAATAATTCTAAATTGGCAATATTGGATCATATAAGCGTTTTATGAATATCTCTCATAATTAAAATGTTCATCAGTCAAAATATTCTTTTTATATGCGTTACAAAATCCTTAAACCATTCTATAAGTTTTAGAATCCAACAATAAGCGTTAATCATCCATCGCACCGCACCTACAAAGTAAAAATAAGAGTCGAGACTGACTTGCAACTTGTCCGCGTTCAACACGTTGAACTGTATATTTAGCTGATCGGCCACTCCGCCTCGATCGTTATAGTCTCTTGATTGTCAGAGGCGATTCTCACGCTCTCGACTCGTCTTCTTCGCCCCTTTGATGTTCCGTTTATTTTAACGTCGTCACCTACCAGCTGGCCGAGTGCGATTAACATGCGCAGCCAACGAATTCATTAGACGCAAGGCTAATCTCTCTACAACTATTTTATGGTCTTTTTAAAAAGTTTATTTAGTTATTTAGAGTTAACTAAATATTACCTTTGATATTTTTATGCTTGGCATAAATTAAGTCTTGTTATAAAAAAGTTTTAGATAGAGTACAGTAAGTTTAGGTAAATAAGAATTTATCAAAATTATAATTACTTTATTTAAAGAATTTCACCACTAACAAAAAATAAAAAATATCCTAACCAATAACAATACCAATAAATTAAATAAAAAAGTAAGTATTTAAACCTACCTAACCAAATTATCCCCTCCTAAATTCTCTCAGCCAATAAAAACAATACAACATCATAGCCCAGCGACCCAATACATAAGCCCGAAAAGCGCCCATCGTGCTCGCAGCATTAAACCTCGAAAGCACAGCCGTGAAATAATAAAGCTCACGATACTACCAAGCGTACGAGCGACTTATGGAGCTTGGGATAGCTAGGGCTAAATGGAAACTGTAGAGATGCTGGGTGAATTAGCAACCGGATTAGATATACA
>JAPYZA010000955.1:0-28978 GCA_030522685.1 Eupelmus azureus | reverse complement strand
ACAAACAAACGACTTGGCACATCGAAAAAGCCTAACGAAAACCCCACACCATCCGACCATAAGCCGGCATCCTCCCGAGCCCCAAAAACGAGCAGACATAATGCAAAACCTCTCCTCGTTACGTTCGGCTCGCTCTCCCGAAGTAGTCCTCCCTCCCTGCCCTCCTCCTATATACACATACGATCGCATCGTAAAAGCGCACGCGACGACCTTATTCGGCTGTCCGCCTGTGGGCCGGATATACATGCAGGCTCGCACGCTCGTTAAACAGTTCCCGCGCGATAAATCGAGGAGAGGAGGCCCGGATGACTGCTGGGGTGTCTCGCGGCCCCGAGACACGCAGCCAAAGAGCTCTGGGTAAACAGCGACAAAGCAAAGTTTCAAGAGGTTTCTCGCTTTTGTCACGCGCGCTCGCGCTGCGAGCTTTGCTTTCGAGGTGCAGACGTATAGTTTGGTCTGCTGTTTTCTTTGCTGCCAGTGGGTGCGAGGTTTTTCGGGGTGTTTTCTTTTCTGATGACGTGAGTTTTTGGACTCTGATAAGGTGCTGAGATGTAGGAAAATATTTGTGGAGTCGAGGTGATTATTGTGCTTTGATAAATGTAATAAGGGATAATTTTGTTGAGAAATGAAACGTTAATGTAGAAAAATAGTAGACCTGTAGATACTAAATCTTCAAGAAAGTTAAATACCGAGTCGCTCAATAAAAATCACCGATAGAGCTACGGTTTATCCGCGGAGCTATCAGTCTCGTGCAATCAACAAGAAACTTGGCCCAGATCTCGTAATATAAACGTATCCAGCGCTTTACTCCCAAATCCGCTTGCGCTTTCTAATGCCTCTGCCCGAAGAACAAAATGATCCTTGTCTCGAATAATGATTAAAGCCGTATATCGTAGACTCGATTCTACCAGAACCGTTCGAGACTTTTACAACTGAATTGATTAATCGCCATAAAGGAGCATCTAAATCGAAGATCTTGTAGCGCTGATATAAAACGTAACGAATTAATCTCGGCGCTACCGCAGAATACATCTGATGAATAACTGTTTTTCACAAAACAACAAACAAGCAACAACAAATTTTCCCTCAACACCAATCAAGGGACATCGCGCCAAACCAACTCCCATCTCAAAAGCAAAAAAAAAACCTGCTTATATCCCTGACAACCGGGTGACTCTTAATCCACGCGCGGCTCGTCACGCAGCGCCTTAAGAAGCTTGGCCCAGATCTCCTAATAAATGAATCCTCCGTCTCCCCGCCCCCGTCTCCTTTCCGCACATACATATTCAGCCCGTCTACCCGAGCCAGCTCCCATACGTACACAGCGAAGCACCGGATATGGCGCACCGGCTTTTTGCTTCTTCTTCTGCTCGTGTGTGCGTTGTATGGTTGTGGTCCTTTGTCTCGCGAAGCGAAGACGAAGCACGGAGGACGACGACGAAGTAGATCACAAGGGGAAGGCCCCCACTATACCTGCCTTTTCGCGCTCTGTGAGCTAACCCGTTATTCGCCGGGACAGGGGATATATACGACGATGCATGAGAGAGATACGTATAGTTTGGGTCCTCGCGTTTTCTACGCAGTCGCTGGAATAATTGTGTGAATGGGTTTAAGAGGACGTGCGTGTGGTTGTGCCTGAGCGCGTGTGTGCGCACACGTGGGGTTTCAAGGACAGTTATGGGTGGACTGTGTTGGGTCGACGCGGCAGGATGCATAAACAATCTACACGTTTTGATTTGATAAAGCTATCAATGCGGTTACGCACTAAAATTGTTTTTCAGATCCAGTTATGTGTTTCGGTAATAACTCAAAGATTAGAAGATAACTATTTACATGCTATGATTCGAATTTTTTCTAACGACACGCACACACGCTAGCCTGATCTATCATTTTTTTCTAACAAACCATACCTCCTGTAAGAAAATTAATTATTACAACTCCGATTATCAGACGTGAATCAGAGCTAATGAAATCTTATCGATATTACCCGCTAATTGTGAGATATACCCGGGGCGCCCGGGACACGAACGAACGGACGTCTGATGACAAGCATTAATAAAGAACCGCGCCGGGCGCGGTAAACGATATTAAAATGGTAGTACTAACTGATTAGGTCGAACCATGAGGGGCCGGCCGAGCGATGATCGGCAAACACATTTGTTACGCACGGCGGAGCCGGCTACATGTATTTGTTCCTCCGTCGCTGTTATAATCCTACATGAGATACGATGATGTGATTTACGAAGGTGTTGCCGTGCTGATGCGCTGGGAATAATTCGGACCGATCGAGCGTGAAAGTTCGGCCGCCGTTGAAAGATCTTTTTCGAAACGGTTTTTTAGCGCCTTAAATCCCGGGTTTATGGTGAACTATAAAATCGCGAGCGCGGCGTTTTATTGATTTTGGCCCCGTATGAACACATTTTCAGCGACGTCTCCATCGAAATTCACGCGCTGGCCTCCTTTCCGGAGCGTAAAACTGAGGCGCGCTCGCTTTGTTGTTGTAAATGTGCTACATAATATTCAACAATGCCCCAGGCTCTCTCCGTTGAATCTCGCGCTATCCGCTACGTACCGATTCAATTTTACGGGCTCTCTTACGAAAGTCCCGATCCACAATAATCATCGAAAAGTAACGAATCATCCTAGCAGGCAATTAAACCGAGCAGCGCTCCTTGACGCAATCGCTCGGCTGCTAATCGATCCACCAGCAAACAAAATCTTTTTACGATCGTTCCTCGACGAAGCAATCCTCGAGCTGCAGGGAGCTCGACAAAAGGAACAAGGAAGGGCGAGAGAAGAGGCGAGAAGTCAATCACGGCTCTCGCTTTCGGTCGAAGGCCTAAAAATAAGCGGACAGCACAAAAGGCTTAAGAGGCTCGCGACACTTTTCGTGGCTAAAAATACGGCGCCTATAAAACTGCCATACGTTTAGCGCGCCGACGTGAAAAATCACGCTCAATCGCGTTAAAGGGGATGCCTGCATTTCATAAAAAAGCCATCGGCCTCTTGAGAGCGCGCCGAGAGCGCGGATGAAAAAGAGCCCGGGGAGTCAAAGGTCCGGAGCGAGGCGATTGTGAAATTCGACGATCTCCGAACGAGGCCGACGTTTATGCCGACTCTTCGGACGTTGACGACGGCTTCGAGGTTCTGTGTACGAGTCGTTTAGGTTCGCCGCGAGTGGTGAACGTGACGTTTGACTCTTAATATATCGTAATAAACAGATTACAGTAGTTAAAGTCTATTTTTCCGCTATTTTAATTAGTGGTGTGAATGTATATATAATAGCCGCAATAAACGTTTGATTAGTTGACATTAATCAACGACAAGCTTCACATTCGCGCAAGGATATTCCCACATTACCATTATGTACACATCACGCCGACTTCTCACGCAAAATGTAACACCACACAGAGTTCTCCACATTCTACCCCCTGATACTTGGCTTATCTAAGGGCACAGATAAAAATTGCATAAAACTGCCGTCATTCCCGTGGCCTACTCTACAAATCCGGGCGCGCGCTCGTGCGGCACATTACTCTTAATGGATCATGAGGCTCTCGAGAGCTGAGCTCGCGCAAGTGAATCACTTAGCGCCGAACGTGACGCTCGCGGAAATTTTCGATTTGAATTTTAAATGCCGAGCTTGCGGGCACGCGCGCTTGATTTTATACGTTCGCGCGAATATTATCGATATGCATTGTTTCTCGCGCGCGGGCCTCGATATATAGTAATTGCATTGTGTGCAAATTTTCGACAGTCCTTTAAGTAGGGCGTTTCTTTTTTCGGGCCGCATTTTGAGAGGCAACTGTTAATTTTATTGTTCGATGTATTAAGGCTGATGCGCGAGTGCGTTCTTTGTTAATGCATATACTTTCGTGGGCAGTGACGGGGAGGAGAGTTCATGATGAGAAGAGAAATCGGTCAACGATGATTATTGTAAGGATGTGTTTCGGTTTTTGAAAGCGAGATTGAGTAATGCTGAAAGTGTTTTTAATTTTATTATTATTGTCTAGACGAAATTAACGCATCGTTTTGTTACAAAGTGTAATTACACAATGCGCCGGAATTGGTTTACATAACGGTTTTATTTTTACGCTTTGCATTTAACTTAGCGTAACTAAACGTAGGAGATAAACTATGAGTTATATAATTATGCAGGGACTTCCTTGTAAATTGAGAGGAACATTTAACATTAATATTTTTTGTAAAAATTCCGTGGGTGTAATGTTTAAAATAAATCCCGAATCTTTCTTTCACCTATAGAATATCAATTATTACGAAATACTAATATTAAATAGTTCATTACTTATGTTTGAACTTCGAACTCCGAGTGTCACCTACCCCTGCTCTCCCCTAATTACTATATAATTCTTTCAGCGTGATACTTCTTATTTATATAAAAAATACAATTTTTAATAATTTCTTTTGGAAGACGAAATAAAAAAAATATTATTTTTGTCGATATCGCTTATTTGAACTACGATCTAGAATAAATAATAAGAACAGCTGTAAGTGTTCGTTAAATAAATTCTTTATATTCTCTAGCACTTTAGCAATTGACAAAAATAAAGTCTAATCGGTACTTAATATTGATTACAGAAATAGGTGGGTCTATAGTATTTTTTGAAGCTATTGGAAGCTAGTGCATAGAATACTACGTAAGAAAAACTCTGCAGTCAAACATTTTCTTAAAAGTTTTCACGAGGATTAGATACACAAATGTTCAATTTCACGAAAATATTATTATTTTTAAATTACTCCAAAGTAAAATAACTTTCCTTTGTTGCAAATTTAATTTCAAAGAAATAACATTAACAGACTTTTTTTAACATATACGTATTGATTATAAAAAAAATCAATTTAGCATTAATAATCAAAGCAGATTATAAAATTACTCCTTGGAACATACATCAATTATAAGCCAAAAAGCATAAATACAAATAGAAATATCGATTTCCGATTCTATTACTACAGTTTTTTACAAATTCAAAAAACGCTTGACAATGCTATTTCTTCAGTTCAACTATACTTCGATGTTACATTAAAAAAGATATAAAATAATAGAAAAAATATGAATTTTTCAACTTGTGAAAAATATTTATTGTTCTACAATCAAATGTTTAAGTGAAAAAAGTGTAACAATTAAATTTTGAAAATAAATATTGACATTGATTATAATTTATTCTAATTTATTTTTTCAAGAAGTAATTTCTAACAGTGTAAGGCCATCTATTAATATATTTTTTAATAAAACTATTCAAAATGATTTAAAATTTTATCAAGTATCGGTGTTAATGCTTAAAAATAATTATGTTAATGATACTCAACAAACTTATTTATTACGAAATATTATCAATCAAATTCCAACTACAATAACAAATTTTACGTACTTAGAAAGTGAAGCTTATCATCGCATGTCAAAACTAACGATTTTCAGAAATTCCAGATCTTCAACTATGAATATAATTTTTTTTGACATTTCGCAACAAGTGCGCCTATATAACATATTAGATTTGTTAGTTAAATTTTCTCCAGTTTCTATAAGACCGAAATGTTTGGCAATATTTTTTCATAGCAGCAATTCATTTATGAATGATTTGAAAGATATTCTGTATCGTGCTTGGGCCTTAAAGTTTCTTGATTTTACAATTATTCAAGTTAAAGTAAATTACATGATGTTTTTCTATTTCAATCCCTTTACTAACTACTACAAATTTGGTCATTTACTACCAGAAACAAAAATTTTTCCCAACAAATTGTTAAATATGAATAATTATCCTTTGAAATTTCTTGCATTAAATATGTTTCCGTTTTCGATAGTAAAGATGAATTCTCAAGGTGACATTGCAAAATACGACGGATACATACTATCATTTCTTAAAATGTTTTCTATAAAATTAAATTTCACACTACAACCTACGTTTTTAAAAATAAATTATAAAAATTTAACTAGCATACTAAGCGGTCTAAAAAATGTATTAAATAAGGGAATAAGTTTTTTACCCATTCCATGCTTTATCAGTTTAGATGAATATTCGAATGAGAATGATTTTTTAATAAGTCGATCTTTTACCCCTATTAAGTTCGTAGCGGTTGTGCCAATTATACCTGAGTGGAATTTTGGTGTCTTTTTAAATCTACTAATACAGTTTTCTATAATTAATTTTACTATACTTTTATTCATCGTAGCAGGACATTTATTGAAAATTTATTTTAAAAAGTTGAATATTTTGATAATTTTACAAGTTTTTCTAGGTCATTCCTTACGAAAACAACCGCAAAATATATCAGGAAAAATTTTATATCTAACTTTGGTTATCATATCTATGAAGTACACTAGTAATATTGTTGCAAATTTCCTAAATATGAAACTAGACAGCACAAAAGTTTCATTCAATACATTAAATGAGATTGATCAATCTGGTTTACCAGTATATGCATCTGATGAAATAGTAAACTTTGTTTATAATCATAATGATCTTTTTAGTTTAAATTTAAAGTTAATTATAAAAAAAATAAAGTTAAGAACATGCATGGAAAGATTAGCACACGGTGATTTAATAATTTGTATTTTGCCCTATTCAACTGCTAAATTTTTCATAGAAAGATTTAAAAAAGTTGATGGTACGTCTCCTATGGAAGTATCTCAATTTACTTTTTTGCATGAGTCTGCTGCACTTCCCTATGAAAAAGGGTCACCGTACATAGAAAAATTAGACGAAATTATGCAAACGCTTATTGAATCTGGAATTGTAAATTCACAGGAAGTCATGGGAAAGTTCTCTAGTGTTCTCAAAGTTGTAAAAAATAATGTTTATAATATTTTTGCAAGTAAAATTTCTGCAATTAAACTTATCAAAATTTTATTAGCTGGATATCTTGCTTCTATTGTAACTTTTTTATGTGAATTTGTTGTTAATTACTTTCATTATTTTAGGAGTGATCTTCAGTTTAACTGAAATATGCTTTCTGAAGACGTTTCTGAAGATATATATTTACTTTTTTTTAAATCAAACATTGTCAAATATAAATGTACCTACAAGTAAACAGCACTATTGTAATAAATAAAATAAAACAAATTTGAATATCTTTAACTTTCAAGTTACAAATAAAATATATTTATTTGTTTTAATAATGACATTTAATAATGTTTCATTATGTCTATATATCAAAACACCCATTGCTGGAATTAATCATTTTTTATTTTTCACTAAACAAACTATATAATAATTGGAAGAATGAAGCATATTTTTAAGAAAGTTTGAAAATAATACAAATTTGATTCAAAGTAAGAGTAAAAACATCATTACAGTAATATAAATTGATAAAGTAATAATAATTAGAAGGATTGAAATAGAGAATAAATACTACATAAATCAGAAATAATATAGATATATCGATGAGTTTCTGAAATATAATTAAAAAAAAAAAAAATAAATAAACAGGATTGTAGATAAGTATCGAAAAATCGTTAAAAACGGATCAATATATTATAAAAATTTATGTTGACCCGTTTCCTTTGGAACAAGTATAAAAAATAAGTTTTATTAGTTTGAAGTAATTATAGATTTAGAGATAGAGTAACACACGCATGTAACTGCGCACACAAGCGCACACATCGGCTTCAATGCCTGTATGTACTTCGATTGCAAATACTTTAAAACGTATTTTTAAGATATAATTGTAAAATTTCGTGCAAACCAAATTTTCTACAACGCTAATAAAAACAGCAACTCAGTCGTAAACACTGTAACAAAAGCAGATGCGCCAGTAAAGCTACACCCGCAATGCCATTCTTACAAATCATCTCCGCATCCATCCAGCCCAATGCGAAACCATGTACATCGTCATATTTCCGCTGGCAGCCGCAACGTTAAATGTCTCTCCAACTATAAGGCCCCCGAAACGCCCGTCCGCGCCGGCCATTTAAATCCCCCCGCACTCTTCAGTCTCGTATAGCCGCTGACGACCGAGGTAATAATATATGAGAAAACGAGACGGTGGCAAGAAACTCTGGGTAGTTCTATTTTTCAATGGGTTATAATATTATCATGATGCTTCCATTTTCTCACTGTTTTGGGCTTCGGAACGAGTTTCAGAGACTATGTAATTTAGAGTGCGCACGGGATGATCTGCTGGATGAATATAAGCAGTCGTAATGCTCGGTGATTATGTAGATAAAAAGGATGGGCATCAAAGCTTTGTTTTCGAAGGTCAAATCGAAAAAGCATTGAAAATTAAAAAAAAATTATTGTTCAGACGTGGATTTTACTAGAATTGAAAAAATAATTTTCAGTGATATTTTTACTTTTTTTTAGATTAAAATGTGGTTAAAAGCTGATAGTATCTGAGCCATCAGTTAGTTGTATAAATATTGGAAAAAAATTTAGGTCACTTTAAAATTTTGAAATACTTTGAAACGAACGACAATTAAATTCCTTGTAATAAAGTTTGCTTTCAACAGACTTTTAGAAAAAAAGATGGAGTTCTAACTTTATCAATTACGAAATCGAATATCGATGCGAACACACGCCGTATAAAAAAATACGCGTATTAATAAAATTAGTCAATCAGCTTAAAACGTTCGGCCGACAGGCAAACGCAATTAACCAAGTCGCTGAAAAAACGTGCAAACTATACATTCGCTAAGACCGAATCCTATCCAATAAAAAAAAGCTTTGTAATTGAGCCTACATGAACCCACGTAAACTCAATCGCTTCAAATTCATCACGGACGATAAGAAAAATGAAGCATGAAATGCGGAAAAAAGGAAGGATAATTTTTGCTTAAGTTCCTGCTAAAAGACATTGCTCGATTCGCCATGCACAGACTTAGAGGAGAACAATATCAATTACGGATCAAGTGACGCGGAGAAAGCGTAACCGCCGCGCGGAGAACTGGTACCGCCTTTTACACGCGCGAATATTAAAGTGATGTCGATGTATGTTTGTGCGCGGAAGAGCAACTTCCTTCCAAAAGAGTAGGTAATTTTTATCCCAATTATGATAAATTTATAGAAAAATGATGGAAATTCATATAAAAAATCTGACAAACTTAAAAGCAGTCATTCGCAATACTTAGGAATTTTAATTTTTGATTTATGTACATTAAGGATTATCAAATTTTGATCAGATACGTTATTAAAAATTGTTATAGGTAAGTTTTTATTGAGTATTAAATACTCACGTACTAGTTGGGATAATTGTAGATATCAGAGTGTATAACGCTTGTATAAATGAGAGTATATAAAACTCTGCAAATTTTTAACTACACGGAGGAAACTTTTCAGTAAAAATCAAAAGAAATATCATGTTAATTAATGTTGTACTGATTCATGATAAAAATTACAAGTTTTAGGTCAGCTACGACCCGTCCCAGCCTTATGGTGATATTTATTTACACCATAAGGCTGTAATTTTTCCGAAAAATTTTGTCTGTGAACAAATATGTTTACTTTTAGGTAAGTAGAGAAGCAGCATCAGCAACAAATCATCAAGAAATAGTTTTCGAAAACTTTCATTTTGTAAATTATTGTCAAATAAATAATATGTGGAAACATCTAAACCACAAAATCATAGTCATGCTTGTAGATAAATTGTACAATTTTTATTACCAACTTAATTTTTGCTTTTTGCAACGTATTCAATTATTTCTTAGTATTTCTAAAAACCATGACCAATTCCCTTAAAAAGTGTCTCCACTTTTCCTATACTCACAAATCAAACGTCAAAAAACCACAAACTCCCAGCTTGAAGCAAGCAAACTAGATACTCTCTCGGGCCGTCCAATCAATCGACTATGCACGCACGGTCTGCGGGTAATACGGAGAAGCGGCAAACCCGTTTCGAAAACGAAGGAGAAAAGAAAAACTGCCGAGACACCGCAGCACAACAGCCTCGGCGTTCCTCCCCCGCTTTCTGCAGCAGAAGCAGCAGAGCAGCAGCCGGGCGTAAATTATCGTTTTATCGCTCCGAAAAGCCGGCCGCCGCCGCCGCCGCCAAGCGGTGACTCATCGCCGGCGACGGATTTCGTGCGGGGGTGCGAGACGCGCCGCGAGTACGTAATGGGGGAAGGACGCCGAGAGGGAAGGAAAATAAACCCCTTTTGCTGCGGGAAAGCAGTGGAGGCGCGCGCGGATGTCTCGATGGGCTGGCTCGAGCTTTTCGGTGAATATTGATTGTGAGAATGGAAGTGCGAGGGTTGATGAGGGGATAGGGTGTGGTTGAATTAAGGCCGTGTGCTCTTTAAGTTGATGAAGGGCTCGATAATTAATGCTAGCGCCGGTTGGGGTTGGAAACTTAATTTTCTTGTGTGAAGGAATTTGAATAACATTCTTGGTGTTGAAAAAGTCTTTTTGAATAAAATGTTAAAAATGTTCCTTTTCCTTGAAAGACAGCGCGATATCATCGGAAGGTGATTAAAATGTATCTGGTTAGCGGATCAGAATTTTCAAGATTTCGTAAAAATGCATGCTTGCGTTAAATATTTTGCATGGAATATCAGTAACCAAAAAGATCCAACGTATCGGATGGCGCAGCAGAAGCTGCGCTTCATTTGCTTCTTTTGCTCGCATTTCCAAGCCTTTAGTCGCGACGTCGGTGCGCTCTTCTGAAAAGGAACATCTGCTACCTCGACTATAATTGCTCAATCATTAGGAAAATTGCCAATTTACGTATTACAGCATTTAAATGTTAATACCTGGTAGTACGCGAATTACAACTTTGTGACGACAAGCGTAAATATTGCTACATGATCGAAACATTTTACACGCAGGTGTATAATCCTGCAAATTTCGAAAGGGACAAAGTCACTTTTTTACGGAAAACTTGATCCCTCGAGGCCGCAGGTGGCATCTGAGAAATTCCGCAATCTCGAAATTCAATCTTCAAAATCCAGAAGCGGCCATTCCTGCGCGATCCCGATCGCCCGGCTGTTTTTCGAAATTTCTTCTTCGCTGAATATTTGCGTAAGGTACCTGACGCTATGAACGCGTAAGATTATTTATTCGCCGCGCGTTCCAGATTTTGCGATAGTCCGTCCTTCCGATAAACAATAAGATAAAGCCTTCTGCAACGTTTATTAGAAGTCATTGTTGACCCAAGGCTCGTCTTAATTCTCCGAGGTTATTAAAAAATTTTTCAGAAACTACTGGCGGAATTTTATTTTGAAAATACACTATCTGGCAAATAGTTTCTCGAGCTGGAGATACGTGCGCCAAGAGATATTGCGTAACGTCGGGAGAGTCAATATTTCTTCGAGCTGTATTAAGGAACTTTATTTCTCCCTCTTTTTTCTCTATCGCGCACGGTCGGTCGTCGCGTTATTAAGAGGAAGACTGTAACGAGAATTTTTTTGCTGATTTTCAGTGGGAAGATTCTTCTTTGCAACAGGGAAGCTGCTTGTTCGAAAATATTTATGCGTTATCGTTTTTTTTTTAGAAAAACCGTTAAGACGTAATTAATATTATCGCACGAATGCGTGTAGCGGCTGGTAATTTTACAAGATCATATTTCATATTATTTATCAGTCGAAAGTAAACGCTGCGCACAAAGTATATAAGAAAATTTACAGCTCACCTTCGACGCAAGCACCAGGGTGGTATCGCGTGTTATAATGTTTTGATAGGTATTTTTGCAAGTTGATAATTAAAACACTTTTCATATGATTATATAATCTCTAATTGCTGATTGTAGTCTTCACTATATTTTATTAAATCAGGCTTTCAAAATTTGCTTTTAAATTATCAAACTGTTTGTGATAAACAAATTTACCGCATTTCTTTCATAAAATTGATCGAGTCTTCCGTCCTCGTCCACTTTTCGAAAAATCCCGCAGCAAACAATAATTCTCCAGACTGCAGGAGCATCGACTTTTATTTACTATCGTAGAAGCAACTTCCACACTCAACGGGAGAGAAAAGCAAGATACTCGCCGCGAATTTCGAAGATCGCCGCTCGCGCGTAGCGCAAGTACGCACGCAGCGTTTCCACAGTTATTTACGCGGACATAAAAACTTTTATCATCCTCGTCCGCTAAAGGCATTTCCCCCCCTCGGATTTTTCGCGCACACCCTCCGCCTCGCGTCGAGCGAGGCAAAAGGAAAATACTCGGCCAGCATCCTCGGCGCGTTAAACAAATACTTGGCAGAGCCTTGGCTAGTCCCTTCCTTAACTGCACTCGGATTCCGTTTTACATCGGCGTAATAAATTTTTCGAGCGCATGGCGATTCGCGCGAGATTTGTGTTTTACGAGGCGCGGAGGAGATCGAAGCTCGTACAAGCGCGCGCGGAGATTCGAGAGCGGCTGCGCGCGGCAATCGGCACAATTTGTTTTGCGCGCCGCGAATCCATCAGCGGAGCTGCGTCTCGTTTTTGCCGCTGTCGTTGCGCGCGGAGGTGAAAAAAGAGGAAAGCGACCCGGGGGGGAATCTAATCGGCCTTGATCCGAGGTGATTCATCGGCGCGACGATCGCGACGTGCGCGAGCTGCATTTTTGGATTTGAAGGCAGGGAGACGAGAATGGAGAGGCGGTTTTCGTAGTGGATTGTAATGGGCTGAGGTTGTGGTTTTTTTTAAACAACGCGTGGATGAAAAATATTAAGTTTCAGCGTGATAAAGCTCGGGGTAGGGTGCATGGTAATTGAATATTTCGTGTTGCAAGGTGTTCACCCCTATTTTAGAACAAAGGGGTTGTAAGCTGATATAAAGTGCGGTATAGGCGAGTCTACTGTAGTGAATGTTCCTTATCAGAACCGTGATGAAGTAAGTTGGGTAGTAGTTGATTTGATAAAAGATTTGATGAATGGCACATTGAAATTCATCATATCAGATATAATAAGTCACAAATATTTCTACAGCAAATATAAACCCACCCTATAATGATTAATTTTTCCAAAAATAAGGTTTTAACAAAGACAATCTTCTCTGTCAATAATTTGGATCTTTAGGTATTAAGATTTATAATTACAATATTCTCCACATTTTCACAGCTAAAAACATATCCCAAAGTTTAAGCAAAATCGATAACCGGAGGTCTGGGCTTCTCCTATAGTAAGTGAAATATTCTTAGTTCTGATCGGAATTCGAACCAAAGCTCTCTAGTTCGTTGTTTAACTTGCCAACCAAATACTCTACCATTTCGAGTTCTGAATCTCTGCTTTAATTTGCACAAGTTTGTTTAGCTTTGACGGGCCAGTCGTGTAGTCACGTGTATTTCATATGTACATTTATTTTATATACGAAAGACTCAAATCCTTAGCTTCTAAATCTGTTTACTGTTGAATAAGACGAATAACATTGCAGATGCACATTTTTTTCTCGAAAAACATACATGTTCAAAGCTTACTACTCACAAAAGCAAACGTTAAAAGAACGAGTGTATGAAGTATTCACAGCAATTGATCATCCTTCAGCGCACGTCAGAAAGCAATAATGATAAAATATCAATAGAAAGATACACCTTCACTCGCGCACTTTGCGATCAATTGCACTGATAAGAGTCAAACCTGTTGGGAGCGTCCTAAAAGTGTAAGTATGAGAGTGATCAGATTGAAGGCTGGTGTTTGCTGGACTCTTCTTCGAGATGATGAGAGTCTAGAGAGAAACGAGGATTTAATGATATGGGCACTTAGCAACTTTGTTTTTGGATTTGCATAATTCGCTGATTATTCTCGAGTCGTTAGAAAAGCCGCCATGGATTTCTATTTGCTTTTGTGCTTTTGAAGATACGGTGTAATACTTTGGCGCGGCCTGAAATCTCGTGCTGCTTGTAAGTAACTCGCTAATGGCAGCACGAAAGTGTCTACGGATCGCAAGTGCTTATTATGAGGAAATTCCCAACAAATCAAACTTTAGCCCGTGGATAATAAACTAGCAAGTAGCGTAAAGTAGCTTCTTTTAAAGTGAATGAATTACGCTACGAGAAAACTTCCAGTTCAAAAGCATTAAACGTGACGCAATTCACTGAACAAAAAAAGAAAAAAACAATCGTAGAAAATCGCCGCTAATTGCTGTCCATTAAAAAGCCAATTAACCAATTCCCAAACCGTTAATTAAATCTTCACACTTTCTACGGATCGCAATCCGTAGTCCTCCGTAATGACTCTCATGAAACCCAACACCCATCTTAAAAAAAAAAAGCCTCAAACACCTCTCCTGCACATAAAGTGCTCCCGACAAAACCGCTTTCCATAAAATTACGCAAGCGTCGCGTAATTGAATCGAATACCCCGGTCGCTTTGAAAAAAACGCCCAGCGCGCCTCTGGCGACTTGAGCAAAAACAAGGAAGCCAGGGATTTCACGAGGCTTCTGACCGGGTCAAAGCTGAACGAGCGCGGAAGGAAAGTTTTATTATTCGTCGTCATCGAATTGTCATTTGACGCGCTTTTTCCCAGGTCAAAGCGTCGTGTGAGAAAACAAGCGTTGCGAAAGCGGCGAAGGTGTCGGGGGAGCGTAATTACGGAATCGAGCCTACCGGGTCTCTCTCTCGGCTCTTTATTTCACGCTGGCGAGGAGAAAATCTATCGGGGGGCCTGTTTTATATATGCATTTGAGAGAGCGTTGGGCTGTACAATGGGCAGGGGAGAGAGACCGTTTTCTCCTTTTGCTCGCTTTTACGGGACGACGATTGTTGTACAATTACGTAAATGGAGAATAAAACGCTTGATTTTGCAAGGAGCTGAAATTTTATGGCTTAGCTTTAAACTGGACTCGGCTTTGTAGTCTGCAAAAATCGACTGAATGAAGACTAATGACCTTCTCGGGTATTGAAGACAATAATACGAACTTGCGAGAATTGACGATGGGTACCGAGGAAAGATGATCTGTTTAGTAGGGGCTATCATTACAGCTCATGATAATTTACTTAATAATAGTTTGTACAACTAAAAAGACTTACATTTTCGTCAGATCAGTTTATTATATAAACACTTTTCTCAAACTTCATTCATAAAATTCAATTCATCCTCGTCATATCGTATCCAACCCAACAATGCTACTCCCCAAAATTTCAAAAGTCACGTCCAAAAACTCTCACCTTAATCGTACACTCACCTCCGTCCACAACAAGCACCAAAAAAATCAAAATATCATCCATCCCCGCGACATAATTTTCTGGCAACATGGAGCTCCCCTCGCTGGAAGCGCCGTGTAATTTTCGCGGTGCAGCTCGCGTGCAGCACAGCCAAGGTAAGGATTCACGCGCCGCAGGTGCTACTCGGGCGATCCTCATTTAAATAAACGCGGCCGGCAGCTCATTACGACAATGAGAGTGAGAGAGCGAGAAAGAGAGAGGTAGAGAGCGTGCGCGCGCGGATATTCCGGTTTTTTGCCGATTCTTTTATTTTCCTGGCCGTTCGTGCCGGCGACTTTCTTCGAGCCTGAGGAATCGTGACGCTTTTGTTGGGGGGAATTACTTTAATTCGCGCTCGGCCGAAGCGGCTTCGTGCGCGCGATTGCGGCCTTAGGAGCGGAGATTAACGTCTTGGGCCCGATGATGCGAGGAGCGTTTGCGTAGAGGGAAATAGGCGCGGGATTGTTGCGCGCGGATTTTATTAATCGCACTCGGGCCTTTAATGCGTTTGCTTTGTGAATTATTGTTCGGATGCAAACGAAGCTTAATTGACGTTTAATTATCCGGCTGAAATTTAAGGCCGCCGTTTGGCCAATAAACGTCAAGGGACGCGCGTGCTCGAAAAAGGGGCCGTTTTCTCTTTTCATTTTTATTCTGCGAGAGGAGGAAATTTGTAATCGAGGTATTGAGAAAAAATAAAATTGTCAAGGAAAGCATGCGAGACGTTGCTTTAATTAGGGAATTTTTAAAAGTACAGACATTATTTTCTTGTATTAATACTGCTGTAATTGCCGTGTTTTCTCTTAATGTGTTTGAAGTTTAATGAATTTTGTGAACAGAAAGCTGTATACTTTATTAATTTTAAGACATTTCTCTCTCTGTAAAGGATTATGATAATATTTATAATGTTCTTTTAAAAAATGTGTATCCATTTTCTTTATGAACATTCATTTTATAAACAGGTTTCTTTCTAAATCCATTTTTCTAGACAAGTTAAGTTCAATCACTCACCAAAGATGAACCACAATTGATTGCATGTCAGAACTCGTTACTCACCTAAAACAAGAAAAAATTCATGATTAATTAATTGATTATTATCGCTCTATAATTACATTCTAGTAATAAAATTAACTTCTAAATCTCTAGAAAATCTTCTCCATCAATCTCGATGCCCAGTCAAATAAAAAAGTTTTTTCCTAATACATCTTTCATCCAGCCTCTCATAAAGCCATCCTCTCGGGAATTGAATCTATGAATAAAACAACGCGAAAATTTCACTGCTCAATAAAAGAAATTGTGCGTGCGTTTTCGCCGGCATAAACCGCCTCGCGCGTTCATCAAGGATACGTCTTCTCAGGACGAAGAAACTCGAAACAACAACTTTCCCTTCGCACATACAACTAAGCGCGCACACGTGACTCATCCTAATCCTGTAATACAACTTGACGGAAGAACGCTAAAGTGGACCGTCATCCATCAGCGCCTCTCCGGCGAATTAAATTTGCGTTTTCTTATTTACGACGCAGCGCCCATATACATACACCTATACTCTAAGCACTTGTCTTATCTCCCCCATATGCAGAGCAGCCACGCACTTTTACCCGCGCTCCCAATTAATCATAACCTTCCGAATTTAATTAGCCCGGGCGCTGATATAAAACCAAGCGAAAGCGTGCAAGGTTCAAGTGTCAAGCTCCAAGGCATGCGTATGTATATGCAAAGCACGAAGGAAAGTAAAATGACGGCGATCCTCCTTCTTTTTTTTTCGCGCCGCCGCGGGCCGTGGACTGGTCGTTAAGTGCCGGCGCTGCGCTGCGAGCGATGTGCTTTGGAGAGAGGCTCGAGGAAGTGGGTTAAGCCGTTTTTCGCAGCGCTGATACGATTCTGAAAGGCTTTACGTAATTTCCGGAGTTTTTGGCTTAACGAGCCGCGGTAGTTTCGCAGAAAAACAGAAGAGGCCTGGCTCGCTTCGAGGGGGCCGGGTTTATGAGGCTGGATTGAAAAGCCGGTTGCTGGGGAGGTAGGTGTGTGCAAGCGGCCACGGGATATATTTCAAATGGGCCTTTCGAGGATGTTGAACCAATTTTGATTGTGTGAAAATCGGGTCGGCTTTTTTCATATTTCTGATTGCCATTGATGCAGCCGGGTAAAGTGTGCCAAAGGGGTCACTCTTGCGAATAATAGAGGCGTTTTCTAGGGATGCATTTAGGGCAAGTCCGAGAAGACTATTCAGGCTGCGCTACATTTTGAATGTAAATTTTTGAGTCTAGGCCGCATTGAACTGTGCGGATTTTCTCGCTGAATATATTAGCTATAAATGCGATTTAATGCATGCAAAGTCATAACTTCATTTTTACGAGTAAATCATAAATCTTTCGAATGACTTTATTTTAACAATGACTTTCACTCCAAGACATTGATTCTCGAGAACAATCGAATCAGCCGATTCCACTGAACTGACATTGCTCAAAGGCTGGAAAACCTTCTCATTGTCCGATCGCAGAACCATCCTTGACACGCATGCCTAAACGAAAACGGCATCACGCGCGCAGCTCAACTAAATCTAAAAGTTTCAATCAAC
The DNA here is from genome assembly GCA_030522685.1 of Eupelmus azureus. Lineage (NCBI taxonomy): Eukaryota > Metazoa > Arthropoda > Insecta > Hymenoptera > Eupelmidae > Eupelmus > Eupelmus azureus. The sequence continues at coordinate 11,326 of JAPYZA010000955.1, read as the reverse complement.
CGCCATCAAAACATCAAAGCCTCCAGCAGCTTCATCAATTTCCCAGCCAAAACACCTCACCGAACCCGCTCGGAAAGAAAAAAAAATATTCTCATCCATGCCAACTGAAAGCGCGCGCCTGCTCGGGCGCGCAAAAAGAAGCCTCAGCTGAAAAGGCACGTACGCACAAACCACTTTATCCTAAACAAGCCGCGTCTCGCTCATGATACAAAAGAGCCGCACGCGTGCCAATGGAGCGCGAGGCGCGCTCTTTGGGATTTCTGCGGCTCTACGCGCGTGTAGGTATATCAAAGGAGCGAGAGATCGTGAAAAGAGGGTCGTTGGCCTCACCTCGCTCTCTCGTCGCGCGGTTGCTCCCGCAGATTGATTCCTCTCCTCTAGGGCTGCGGAGGGGAATGCGCGACGAATCAAGCGTCTCATATCCGTCGCGACGGATTATCCCCCGCTGATGCGGTATCCTCGCTACTCTCGCTTTTTCGCCGGCAGGGCTTTTTAGCTGGCTGCGCTGCGGCTGCAGGGTATATACTGGATGAGCTGGCTGCTTTCCGCGCGCTCGGTTATTAAAGAGGCGAGCGCTGTGCGGCGAGTTTGTTGTTCGTTAGCCGAGATGAAGAAGTGAAATGCGTGGCTTAAAGACGGAAGTTAGGTTTTATCGGGCGATTTTCGAGCGGAGTTCGGCTGCTGGGAGCGGCAATTTGTGCGGAAACTTTTTCGGTTTAAAGTTGGGCGGAGAGGCTGCCGTTTGCATGCGTACTTTGCCTACTTCGAGTACGGCATTTTTCATAAACAGGAAGAGATTTAGGTTAACCGGGGTGGAATTTTTTTTATTACTTTTGAACGTTTTTTAGATTTGCCAAAGTAATTTAATTGGTACGAACTTTATTATGAATGTTAAAAAAGGTTTATATTTTTAAAAAACTATCCTAAACGAAAAAGAGTTCAGTTTTCGAGTTGTAGAAGTGAGTTAAAAAAAAATAACAAAGTGGGTTAAAAAAAATTAAATAACGTCGTAGATAGTAATTATAATAAAGCCTTTACAGAAATTTAAACAAGCTAAGCTGAACAAGAAAAACAGACAGAAAACAAGAGTAAATTGCAATTAGGGAGTCGGATAAGTAGACGCAGTTGCAGCAATTAAAAAATTCTGGGGCGAATGTTGCTTTAATATATTCCGTTAAAACCGTAAAACAAGTAAAGATTCTGAACTAGTTTTCTTGTAAAATATAATTTATTTAATAAAATATTCTTACAATAAACTGAGAGCGATGATTTGTCCCATAACAATAGACCAGTACTATATCCCTAATATAGTTGAGCCATAATATCTATAAAAGAAACTAGACAAAAAGATTGAGCGCAATTAATTCCAAGCCCGCAGATAAGCCCTATTTACCAGAAATCATTAGTCATGCAAGATAGCAGTCACCCAATAATACAGTTGTGCCGCAATGCAAGCCACGAGGGAAAGTGAATTTTTCAAAACAAACACACGCACGTCCGCGTCGTGCTTTCTTTGAGCTAGGCGCGCGCGCAATTGAGCTCCCTGCGTCACAATAAAGCATTGAAAAACTTTGAAAAATAGCGCTGAATCACACTCGTCTTCCCGCTCCGAACGTCATTTCATAACCCGCCGCATCTCTCGACTTCCCAAGTGCTCAATTTTTCCTTGCGCCGCTACAATCGATCAACCTCGGCGCTCCGCCAAAAAAATGCAACACTCTCGAGAGTAGCCTTGAGCAGCAGAGAGCAAAAAAATAAAAAAACGAACAAACGTCCAGGATGGAGCTCCAGGTGAAAAGCCCCGGGAGGCCAGGCAAGCTTGCTTGCGCGCAATGCGGCAACCGACGGTTCTCATTCCGAGGTCTCACTCCCCTTTTGTGTCCCTGCGCCTTTTGACTTGTGCTGGCTGCTGCAGAGAGAATAAAAAAAAAGAATCGAGAGAGTGTCTCTCCGGCGAGTGTATCTGCGCCGAGCGATCGCGAGCCATTGTTTTACGAAGAATGAAGATATAAATAATTTCGCGAGTGCGAGAGAGCGAGAAAGATGAAGAACGGCGAGCTTGGCTTTTGACGTTTTCCCGCGCGATTGTGTGTCCCCTTTGTCTTCGATTTTGAGCCGCGCGGCGCTGTAGTTTTGACTTTTGCAAGAGCGAGTCGAAAGGGAAAGTTTTATTGAGCGCGAGAGCGCGGTTAACCCTTAATTATGCGCCTCGGTGGCTTTGATTTATGTGAAAGCTCGTGGCACCTCGGCTGAGTGCTTTTCTGAGTGCCGTTCAATGCCTGACCGATTGTTTTATTGTACTTTCGTTTTGTGTTGTTTATTGGGGAATCATTCAGGAAGAGAGGCCAGCTGGAGAGGAAAATAGAGATGCTGTTTTGGAGAGGTCATTTTAAATTGAGGAGCTAGAAAAATTGCTCTATGAATAACATTACGACGGTGCAATGAAAACTAGATTATTCATCCGGAAGTCATTTACCTCTTTTTATAGCTTCAGATTTTATTTAAATATGGTTCTATTAAAAATACTTTTGCTATTCTCATTGTATACTGCTACCTAAAAAAGAATTTCATACTAAAATAAGGTAAAACTCAAAACTACTTCTCAAAAAGTTTTTTTAGCATCATTTGCATCTTTCACGAAAGTAAGCTCCAAGAATCTCTGACAAACATGTGTGCTCTCTTATCCATACAGGGCAGTAAAGCACGAGAAGTCACCCACTTCTTTGACTCAAACAAACTCGTCACCAAACAACATCAAAAAGCGTGCAGTATCCCAACCAATCTCCAAAAAGATTCTCTTTGACCAACATCAACAAAATTACAAGAAAAAAAAGCTCCATTCCAACCCCCTTCGTCTAATGACCGCGACGCTTCTCTCAAGAACGGCCCAGACGTCGAGCGAAAAGAAAAAGAAGAAGAAGAAGCCCCCGGGTGTCTTATAACCCCTTCCTCAATTTAATGTCTGCAGACTGCTCCGGACAGACTCCCAGCTATATACATTTCGCGCCGTCTGCAGACTTGGGGGTGGTGCGCTTTGCCATGTATATATGCCGGCTCTGCAATGTCTTTTGTCCCCATTGTATACCGGGCTTATTCGTTCTTGCGCGGCAGGCCGGAACTCTTACTGCCAATTTCAGGTGCGCGCCGGAAGTGCCGGAGAGATTTAGGGAGCTAATTTTTGGAGCCAGCTGCTGGAGAGGCGAGCCAGCGCGCTGAGGAGGCATGGACCTGGTGTTTTGACATTGAGATTGGCTAATTCATCACTCGCTCGGATACGTGAGCTTTTTACCAAGAGCATGTCTTTTTTCAATGTTTGAGTAACTTTATAATTAATGACTTGACTTTGCTCGAATTATTAGTATTAAAACTATGTCAAAAAGCTTTCAGCTCAAAATCCACCATTCCCAAAAAAAAGAAGCCCACTTACAAAAAAAAAAACTTACTTCCTCTCTGCCCTTTTCATCCTTTCGCCTTCCCCCCCGTTTCGATTTTTCGCTTATTTCGCTCGCTCGCACTCGGCCACTTTCGAATAGAATCCCCCGCACTTTCACCGGGACTCTTTGAGGCGCACACGTATACGTTCTCGTCCCCGGAGCTACTCCGCAGCGCGCCGCAGAGAAAAAGAGGAGAGCGGCTCTTTGTCAGAGGTGGATATTACGCATCAGCGAAGGGCCGTGATTTGTGCGCGCGAGCACAAGAAGAGAGAGAGGCTTAGTTTAGGTTTTGAAAAAAAAAGCGAGGCCTTCGTGACGTAACCCGAGGAGCCGTTTCGAAAGGAACGCGTGTGTCTGTGTTTCTTATGGGTGGGTTGGTTGTTTTTCGATGAGGTTAACGAAGGTTCGAGGTATTAGATGGTGTTTTTGAAGCGAAATTGCTTTTTTCTTGGGAGATGATCTGGGTGGTTTATTGAAAGGATGATGGTTGGTTGGGTGGATTTGTTTCTTATCGTTGAGTGGGTATTGGCTAAGTGACAAGTGAGGGTATAGAGAAATGAAAATATCGCTTGTTTTGATTAGAGTTTTGGAATATTACAACCTGTAAGCCTCTTTTTAACGTGCTTAGGAAAAACATATCTTGAGATTTTCAAGTCTGTACAAAAGTTTTCTGTGATTTTTAGAGCTCTAAAAAAACTTTAGGTAGATAGATGTATACTTTTAATGCACAGTAATTCAAAAACTTAATGTGTCTTTGTTGTATAGCATATTGCCTAAATACAAAATTTATTTACAGTTAATATATCATTAGTAAAATGTTGTTTTAATTTGCAAATTTCATTCGATATCTATTGGTCATAGTATAAACTGACTTTAATCCTATATCACAATCGAAAGACAAATATCACAGAATTTTTTAAATCCTTTCTGATCTCAAGAATTGCGTCAAACATAAATTAAAAATAACGTTTTATAATATATGATAGTATAAGTTTTTTACTTAAAAACTATTGCAACGTTAATCTTAACATTCACAAAAGACTTAGACAAGTGAATAGTGAACGAGTCCCGTTTCACGAAAATAAAAGGTCAGTTAGAAGAAAGGAATATTTTTGGACCATTTCAGTTTCGCTTTAGGAATGCTTTTCAAAGGGACACACGTGAATGCTGTTTCGCCTTTTTTCTTTACGCCGAAAAGAAACATTCCAAATGTTGCGCTTCAAACTGTACGTGTAAAAAAAGTAAAAAAAATCAAAATAGTTTTAAAATAAAATAGAAAAACCTGTATTTTATTGATTTTAGATGCGGATTTTGGAAAAAATATTTTCAATCAAACATAAATAATAAAAATAGTATTAAAATAAAATAGAAAAAGCTATAATATCCTATTGATTTCAGAAAAAAATATTTTTAAATAAACTTCGCACAAATAAGTTTTTGCATAAATTTAATTGAGGAATTGATATTAATTTTTCATACAATTCAATAAATCTAAAACATCTTCTGAAAACTCTATAATAGTTATCGTCCTCTCCAAAAATAGAATTCTATTAAATTCCACCCAGAACCAATCAAGCCCAAATTTTCAACACAGTTTCCAAACCAACCCATCGTGTCATTATGACCCCAACATCCAAATTAAACCAGCATCAGCACCCTCCCAAACAGCTCCCCACCCCTCATCAAACAAAACGCGTACATCCGCTAATCCACGCCATCATTATTCCCTTGCCAAGCCATCACCCACGCACCCCGAGATTTACACTCCGGGCCTATCAGCCTATATACGCTCTAAACTACAAACTACGCGCTTGCTCGTTTGTAATTGCCCCCCTCCCGAAAAGACGCCGCGGGGGGAAAGCGAGAGGGTCGACGTCGACGAAAGCGATCGCGATTGATTTATGGCTAACGAGATACCGGCTGCTGCTGGCGTTTACGCGGCTAATTATAAATAAAGGGATATCGGCGCTGGAGCAGTAAATTTCGAGGTTTATTTGTAAGTGAGGTAACCGATGGCGCGAGCGTTAAGACGTAATTTTTGGGTGGATTGGAAGCCGGTGTTTTGGGCGATTTATATTGGATGGGGTGGGTATGGTTAATGGTGGAATTGTAAATTTAGGTGTGTGTACGCGGTGTAAATTAGGTCTATTTAAAGTTTTATGGATGCTTGGAGAAATAATTTTTAGGGGTATCAAGGAATGTAAGCTTAATTACTTGGAATTGTTAAAGTTAAAGTAGACACTATTTTAGCGTTTAAATGTCCACTTTATCTTAGATTCTATTATAACAGTCTAATTATAACTAAATTACTAATTTTGACTTTAATTGTATCATATTATATAATAGAAACCGACCAGACACAGAATATTTTTTTAAAACCAGCCGTATCTCATAATGGAAATGTAATATATAACTCGTAACAAAACCGTCAATTAAAAATAATTTCTAATTAACGTTATAAATCAAACCACCAACACACCGCGTCTCTAAAATCCTCATTAAACCCAACAACCTGCACTGACCCTTTCACCGCGCTTTCCACCCGTCTTCTCTCCACTCTTCCCCGGAAGCAGCGGAGCCCGAATTCCCGAATCAGCTGTTCGACCGGCGGTCCGGTGCGGTGATTCACTCGGCGAGCCGGCGAGCCGGCGCACCGGGTAAAGCGATCCTATCCAAACACACATCGGATAGCCGGCGAAAATAGAAAAGCTGCCTGCTCTTCCTGAGATAGAAACTCCGGACGTGTACGTGTGAGAGATAAAATCGCGCCCGAAAAGCGCGCCGGGGATTTTTCACGGGAAGAGAGGAACGGGGTGGCGCTGGGCCCGAGATTTACGGGGACATTTAAGGCGGGGGCGTGGAAATCGAGATTTTTGTTGGCGTTGGTTTTTTTTTCGGGAACTATATAGGTATTCTTAGATGAATTTAACAATGGAAGGTTTAAAAATTTTGGAAGATGCTTGAATCAGTGATTTGAAAGCAGTAAGCATAGTTTCGTTTAACATTTTAAACGAATTGAAACTTTTTATTTTAAATTCATTTACACCGAGTGCTATAATTCACGCGCAAAAAAGTAGTCCTGTTAATCGAAGCCGAGATTCTTTAAATTGAATGTCACTTTTAAATAAAATACGAAGTGAAAAGTTAAAAGATTTAAAAAACGATATTTGATTAAACTGCCCAGCACGCCGCGCACAAAGTCCACGCAATTAACATCAAGCCAGGCGAGATTGTAAATTCCCTTAACCGGCCAGAAATCACTCTCACTCGTCACTTTCCAGAAATCAATTAAGCCTCGCACCCGCAGCATAAATAAATCACCCACGCAGCCTCTCCGATAACGCCTGGCCGATGATTCACGCTCTCCCGGGCACTTTCGATCGAAAAAAAGCCCCGGGACACGAAAAAAAAAAAATTATTACGAGAGTCGCGAAAGCGAAAGGAGGGAAAAGCCGGCCTCGTGTGGGAGTACTTATGGGCGCTGTTATCCGCTAGGAGCAGCTCGCCGAATCTCCGGCCGGCTGACCTGGAAACTGACCTGGAAGTGTACCGCGCGCTGCTCTGTCGGGGATCCCGTTACGTGCTCGATTGTGTCCCCCGCATCGCCGACGCTCTGGTGATTACATCGAAGAGCGAATGACCGGCTGCTGCTGCTACCGAGCGACGTCTATCAATTATTTTTCAGCTGTTCTTATATTGTTGTATCGGCGACGCGGCGCGAGCTGAGATTGATTTATGCGGGAAGAACGGTTATCGGGCGCCTTGATTTATTCGCTCGGATTTTTGAGGACTGGTTTGATAGAGGCGGAAGGGAGCGTGGTTACAAAGTTTCCTTAATAAAGCTTCGAATAACAATGGCTACTTGCGTTTGGAGATAAGATAGGGCCGAGACGTTTCAATTGTTTCTGTAATTGTATTTAATAAAAGTTTGGTTTTTTGTGATTGCTATTTTAGAACTGGGTGCTTGGGTACTTGTAGAGTTTTATTGATAAGAATAGGTGTAATCGTTCATTACGTTGGTGGCTTTGCGCAAATGATTCTGACGAAGGAATATTAATAGTATATTGTGAAATAAAGCTTTGTATAAATAAAGTTTTGATTATATAAATAGTATTCGATCATTGAATGGGAAAACAGAAATGTTAGATAATATCATCAACGGCAATAAAGTTACATTCTGTAAATATTAATTGTGAAAATTAGCTGTAACATGAACTATGTAAATTGCTAATATTCATCTGGTAAAATTGATACACCACCGACATTTATAAACAGCGGAAATATGAAAACTATTTCCACTAAACCAATGACAGTGTTATCAGCGACGAGTATAATACGGTAATTTTGAATCAGTAGATATAAAACTTAGAAATTGACTTTGATGAAGTGGATACTCGTAGTGATTAATGGATATAAACTCGGTATCTATTAAAAAAAATCAAAACGACTCTGTACTAGTTACTTCCGATACTATCAACGATTAGCATTTCAATGAATGTAAAGAGAACAAATAGCGGGCAAATCGTATTCCAATGATCCCAAAAAGTTGATTATTCCTTTTGCGATTCACAAAAGAATATTTGCGCACGTTTGAGATAATTTATTGACTCCAACACAATCCACCTGCCATATTCCACCTCTTGGAATAGAAATATCACGTACCCAAACTACATCCGAGCAATGAAAACACTTCTCAGAAGCCAATCAATTCCGTGATAATCCTAACCAAGAGACCATTAAACCAACCGGCACAAAAAACTTGTTTACCAACGTCCACTTCAACGAAAGTAAAACCACAAAATCCGTTTCAATCCAGCATCAAACTCCTCAGCAACAATAACTCCTCCAAGAATCCCTCTCTCTCTCCCACACCCAATCCATCTACGCCTCTAAATTCCCAACAGTCAGTCCTAACGGATCCTCTCCGGGCGTTCGTACACGAAACGATCGACATAACGAACGGTATCCCCCTCGCGTCCACACGTCATCGACCGAAGCAGCTCGCTGCCGTCGACTCATCAGCCAGCTGAAGAAAAGGATCCACATAACGATTTCCACGTAAAGCGGGCACCAGTTTCGCAAACACGTCGCGGCGACTTAACCACGATGAATCAGAATTCGGGACCTCCGCGGGCATCTTGATACGCTTGTCTTTCTCGAGGATATACGTGCACATGCAGCGTTGTCGCCTTTCACCGCGTGGCCCAGCTTTGTTGCGCCGACCTTTGTAGGATACAAGCCGGGCGCGACGTAATGCAGTCTGCGGCGTACATGTATACGTAGCCAGAGATGTCGAGAAAGATCTTGAACTCGATTTTCGGAGTGCGCGAGGCTCGGTGAGTGGTGGGTAATTGGCGCTGTTAACCCCGGCAAGGCCGAGTTGGGCAAGTTTCGCGCTGAGGGTCCTTAACTTTATTATCTTGTCCCGGTGATAGCGCGCGCTGTTTAGAGATAGCTTTCGTTCTCTTTATGGCCCTTGTAAGTAGGAAGTTGGGATAATTTGTTCGGTGGCGTTTAGGATATTTTTATGGGCGATTTTACGACGCTGACGAAGAGACGAGGGGGAATTTATTGTTTTCTATTGTTTGGCAGAAAAGACAAGAAATCTTCTGAAAAAGTATCAGTCTGCTCTAATGAAAGTGACGAAACGGTCTCTTTCAAGACACGAACGGATACACCGTCGGTCAAAACAAAACAAACATCATGAGGCTCACCAGCTTAGAATAACAACCACTCGAGCAGCGAGACGTGACAAAGAGCTCGTCCTTACCTGAAACAGAAACAAACAAAATCCATAAATATATTGTCTCAACCTTCCCTCGCTTATTGTGCACACGTAGCCAAAAGTATTATTGAAAGTAAAATTAAGAAAATCCATTTACAAACTCCCCGAGGTTTCGCATGCAAATTCGCGATCATAACTCAGGCGGGCCCCGCGAGCGCGCGCCGCTCTCCGCGCTCGCAATAATTCAGGAACCTTGGAAATCCATATAATTCAAAACAATCAGCGAGCCTTTTATTAAACGCATTGCGAAAGTCCCGCTGCGCGCGCTCTCATTGTAATATTTTCCAAACACCGCATTTATACATATATATATATAATCCCGCGCGCCGGTTTCCACAAACAGAGCTGCTCGCCTATCTCAATCTGCAAGTGAAAGGAGAGGAATATACGGATACCTTTTTTATTTCGGCTGCTGCTCTCCGTCTATACCTGCCGAGTTCGCGTGCGGCACCCTCGACACTGTATATTTACCTGCTAATTCGATAAAAGCCGAGCGAGCTCTGCTCTCGCAGTGTAGGCACGGTCGCTCTCGATTCCGCGCGGGACGTGCCACGGGTTTATTAATATTCAGAGCCTGTGCATGCTCCGGACGTCGGGGAGCGAGATGTGCTGTGCTGCTTTTCCAAGAGAATGAGATTTTTGCGGGGAGAGGTGAGGATGGATGTTTTGGTTTTAAATGTAGAGGATAGAGATTGGAGCTGATGGGAAGGTGGGTTTGGCGACTGTCGCGTGCTTGGGAGTGGCTTGGGTTTAGAATTGTTGTTGAAGGAGTGTAGTTTGGATTAAATTGGGAAAAGTAAGTAGTGGGATAGGTTTTATTGAATCCTAATCGACTATCTTATTACAAAGAAATTAGTATTATTCACTTTCAATTATATCCGAAGATCCTTTATAAGAAGACTCCGAAACTAATACTCCAATCTCCAATTCAAATCCAAAATAAACTTTCAAAATTACTTCCTCAATCAAACCTTCCAGCTCCCACTCAACCATCAAATTCCCCTAATCACCCCAAACCCAACCCGCGATTCAAACATTCCCTCCCCACTATACATCCACCTCTTCTCCATCACGTCGCACATGCACCTCTGGCATCCTTATTACGCCAAGACATCCCCGTCTCCAACTTGGAAACATCGCGACTCCTAGCAGCATGCAGCTAATTAAGTTGGCCTAAGGCTCTTCTCTCTCTTTTCTCCTCGAATTCGATTAGCCGGCAGGGCGAATCAGCGCTGATGGCCTCCATACGTCGAGCGCATATTGTACCCGTGGATCAAGCGGGATCATCTCTTGAGCCGATCGGCCAGCGCCGCTCTATTGAATAATTGATAAGACTTTCTTTTTTCAGCCGCTATACTTTTTTTTTGCTTCGAAAGGGGGAGGGCAGACGAGCTATTACGCGTACGGCCTACCTGTTGGCGATGCCTTCGCGCTGGTTCTGCGGTCGGGAGAAAAGTCGGATGAATTTATGGATGAGCTGAAAATGCGATGATTTTAACGGTCGGCTTATTATATCGGGCTTTCGGCGGAGATTTGAATTTGATGGGGAGGGCTCGATCGGCTTTTAAAATGCGATTCGCGAGAGTCGAGCTCGTCTAATCGAGTTGGACGGAAAAATTATTCGACGATTCGCACGTGTAAAATTCAAACAACGATAAAGCTATCGTGGCTGAACAGGCCAATGGTTATGATTCATGTTAATATCAACATGTTTTTACTGAAATCGTCTTTCATAAATTTTGTAAATTGGAATGATAATATGCAGAAAGAAAGTCGATAATGCACCGTCTTGGCTCATTATTCTTGGAATTGAATAATCTTCCAATAAACATTAAACAAAATAAAAATTATGTCATAAGACACTTATAAACACGAACTAATTTTCTTTGTAAAGAAAAATAAAACAGCACCACCGTAAAAACATTCCTAACTTCATAAAAACCAGTTATAAAAATAAATCAAGATAACGTACAGCCGAGCCAAAAAGACGATAAAGTCGTCCCAGACAATTATTAGCTCGTCGGCCGTCGAGCGAATCGTAAGTAAATAAATGGCGCGCAGCTAAGCCGTATCGCGTCAGACGTCAAGCGTCGCTGTATACGGCTCT
>JAPYZA010000952.1:0-23944 GCA_030522685.1 Eupelmus azureus | reverse complement strand
CCCCTTTTCTGCTTTCCTGGCACCTGCGACGGTGGCGAAAAGGCAAAGCCCAGGGTACGTCGAAATTTACCGGGTGATTTTGCAGAATTAAGCTTTGGTGAGGAGGTGTGAGAGGCGAAGTAGCGCTGGGTGGGCGCTGCGCTGCTGGCTTGATTTTGAATTTCTCGGGGCTTGGAGAACTATTTTTCAATGTATTATTTCCGTGTTTTTGGCGATCAAATTATTAAGCTGCCAAGTAGATATTGTCAGAATTTCCCTGCAGCGAGGAAAATAAATAGTTCGGTCTAAACTTAAACCATCAAATTATTATTCAAAACCTATTTTACCCCAAAAAAGACTTCAAAACTTACCAGCACCACCTTTATCTATGCAAGAAAAATTCATACTACCAAGCTCCCACCATCAATTGGCCCTCTCCATCTCCACCCTCCCATCCACTCCCCTCCAAAAAAAAAACGAGGAACAAACCGGAAAAAGCGAGCCGCGGGGGCCAATCGTATCTTTAAGCCGGCCAGCTCCTTCGCCCTGCGTAATCCTTTAGCGTATAGCGCCGGCTGCAGCAGCGGGCGAGTATATAACCGTTTGGTCGCTCTCGTGTCGGTCGAGCTGCTCTGGGGCGCGCGCAGCCTTATCTTATGTACGCTTCATCCCTTGAGCTCGGGCCGGAATTTACTGCGGGCCGCGTTTTCCAGCGAAACCAAGAAATACCGCGCGGCGCCTCGCGCGCCCGGCTAAGCTTATACGCGCAAGAAGCCACCCTTTAAGTTTCGAGTCTACCACTGGGGGCTCACGGGGGGTGGCTGTGTGTTTGTGTGTGCGAGACGCTGTATTTAGGAGCGGCGAGCGCGGAAAATTGTATAGGGTTTTTCGGTTTAATAGAAGGGAGTAACGAGGATCGATAATTTGGCTGTATGGTTGGAATGGGACAGCTCGACAATTGCGTAGGATCTATTTTTGAGTTGGGTGTATTTACGTGAATAAGCCATGAGTTGATCAATTTTCTGGTAATAATTGAAGGAATAATTTCCTGGAATTAGGAGCCGGAAAGGCATGTCATCGAATTAATTTATAATTCATAGTTTCTTTATCTATTATCGCGAGCCAATAAAAGCTCACTCGAGACATTCACTTCCTCAATTTCAGCATCAAACACTTCATCAAAAAAAGAACCGACGAAATTCCATAATAAGTCCTAAAGATCTCGAATTTCAAGCCACTCTCGCAATTCGCCCTCCGGGCTTATTTAAACCAAGGATACCAGCGTCACGAAGATTAGAGCCAATCCAGAGGGATAAATGTAGAAAATAAAGCGCCGCGCGAGAGAAAAGGGCGGCGCGCTCTCTGCTTTTTCTTTCTCCCCCGCAATTACTCGCCCCCGTCGGCGGGATTAAAAGCGCCAAGGACATCATCGGAAATCTCATTGATACGCTCCACCCCTTTCCAGCTTCAACTCTTTCATTCGAGATCGCGGGAGCTCTATTATACCTGCATCGATCCATCGATTTTTTTTTCCGAATTTTCGTGAACTCGCGTCTCCGATTACCTATATACTCGCGGTCGCGCGGATCGCGTTGCGCGGCGCGGCCTCAAAAGAAGCCAGCAGTGCCAACTCGAGTTTCAGGAGTGTGTATTAAGGGGGTAAGACGATACGTTTTCCCTCTACGGGGACAGATCGCGCTGGTGGATTTACGGATGGATATTTAGTTTTTCTCGGTGGGGTGTTGCTAGTTTTTTTGTGGATTGAGGTGTTTTGGGATTGTTTGGGTTGGTTTTGTTAAGGTTTTTGTTGTATAAAGTTTGCTCGGAAGCGATTCATTAATAGTGTTAAAAAAATATATATGTACTGGTTTTAAAGTTATGCGTCGCCATTCAATAATAATAATAGTAGTCGTAATTGTGATCCCGTGAGTGCTTATATTCAATTAGCTCGTTAATGTGAACTTTTCGTTTCAAAAGTAAACTTCACTTGATTAAAAAAAAAAAAAATACACCTTGTTAAGTTAATTTTTGAAAATGTGAGTGTCGCCATTTTTAATTGTATGTATATATATTTATATATTCATAAAGATAAAAAATGAAGAATTTGTTATAAAAAGAAATTCCGTGACAATACATAATCATATTTACCCGTTCGTGCGTAATAATATAAAATTTTGTTGTTTACACGAAACTTTTCATGTTTATGTTAGACTCGTGTTTTAATATTTCATTATTTTAGAACGCGTACAATTTTTTTTACATTAAAAAAGGAAAAAAATTATTATAATTAAAAATTATTATTAACCCGAGTTCTAATTTATTCAAAATGTCAATCCCAATTTCGCATTGTATCTCAAACGCAATATAAAACGTGAGCACAATATACAGCGAAAATAGAGGAAAAGCGAGGACAAAAAGAGAAAATCGAAGAACCCACTGTGAGATAATGAGCTTCGGTAAAAGAGCGCAATTTCAGCGACACTTTATCTGCCAGACTCATACTCTTAATCATGGCTACATCAAAGAGGACATTTTCGATCAAAGATCAAAGTTAATTCGTTTGCTTTAACTCCCACGCGCAGTTCGCATATTGCAGGTGCGTCTAGAGATAAAGGAGAATTTACAAAAATGTTGCTTCGTGTATTTATGTATAGCGGTTAAATTAAGCATATTTTATTTCGAACTGTGATTTTTAATTATTAAAAATTCATTTATAATTATCGTTATGTTTTTACACAAAATTTTAACATTAATAATTTTAACCCCTTTGTTTCGCATTAGATAGGTAAAACTATATTTTCAACTCGATAAATATCTTAATAAAAGAACTCCATTAAAACTCATAGTATTTACATATACCCCTTTATCGGCTACACCGTGTTTTTAGTAGCCAAAACGCCAGCGCGGCAAATACAGAAACAAAATCGATTAAAGCTCACGAAATTCATGAATACAGCGCCGATTGCAAATTAAATAAAAGTCAATTATCGACTGCTTCATGCGCATTTGAATCGAAACTTTGTTGTGCCGCATATCGCACGCGCACTAAATACTTTGAAAAATTCAACGACTCTATAAATGGTATTCGGATGACACGTGCGCCACACAAGCCGTATATATTTTCACATTCCAATCCAGCGTGACGGTGTTATATCGTTACATTGATTTTCTTCAAGTTTAATAGACCCCCAGCAGAGCGTAATTAAAACGTCTTTCCGGCTGCAATAATTGCCGACAACACAAAAATAGTCATTCCATATCGCGCCGTTTCGTATAAATACCTCCTTAAAGCGCTAAGTGAAAACACGCGCACGCGGCCGACCCACGTGTCTATACAGGCACGCGACGCGGCACGTGTCTAGGCTATCCCTTCAAAGAATACACCCCCTCACGCACTTGAAATCGAAAATTTCTTTTCACCGTAAGGAAAATCCTAAAATTAAGGAGCAGACGCTGCAGCGAACTCCATAAATCCTGCGCTGCTCTCTTAGAAGTCGGCGAGCTGGGGTAGACGTACACACACATGCGAGAGTATATAGCGTCTCGCCCCCCTCGGGAACGCGCTGGGCGGACACTCGGGAAAGAGCAAGCGAAGCGTCGTCGATTTTCTCGAATTAGCTTTGACTTTGGAGGGAGAGAGGAGAGAGGTAGCACCAAGACGCGCGTGTCTCGAGTTTCGACAAATTATAATGGATATGTATATACATAAAGAGGAGAGGCTTATTGGTTTATTCGCTTGGCGCTGTAATTTGTAAAGCAATAAATTTGCGTTTGCGGGCGCGGATTTAAAGTCGTTTGGAGATTCGTGGAAATTTGTGTTTTAAAATTTACTTTTCTTTTTAGTGTTTATAAAAAAATGCTGGCTAGATACTCGTTATTCACAATTAAGTGACTCGATCCCTCAATCCAACTAATTTATTATTGAACGAAGCACCTAAGAAATCTTAAATCAAATATAGCTGACTAATAAAAACACAAAAATAAAAGGGCGCAAGCATAGTAACTCACCCATGCAGCCGCATAAAATCCTGAAAAATTAATTGCAACAAAAAAAGCGCTTGCCTGCGCCACGTGTCGAAAAAAAAAGATGAACGAGCTCCTCTCTCTCGAGTGTTACACTCCTGACTCTTTCATGAGCGCGACGAAGTTTATTTTTCGCGTGCTCGAGCTTTCATCCCTCCCGCAGGCGCGACGAGAGTCGAGCTTGCGATAAAACCGCCCCGGCGATTGCCGCGCTTTCTCTGTGTGTGTGTATATTTGCATATTCTTCGATCCATTTTTCACCGCTTCTTGCGCTTCATACTTTCCGGCTGAACTTTATTTTCGGTCTTTACTTCTCCGGCGCGCTTCCTTATCTTTCGGAGAAGTTACTTTTGTTGGTTGAAGGGGAGAGAAATGATGTGGAAATTTTTTTTACGTTTTGCGTTTGTTTAATGAGGGCGTGATGTAAGTATGTAAAAGCGCATGCAACGGTTTTAATTAGAGAGTATGTAAACGAGGATTTAGTTTTCGGTTTGAAGAGGGTGAGTGCATAGTCAATGTTCCATGTTGAAATATCAAGATGTGTGTTACACATTCAATAAATTAACTAAAACAAAAAATTTTTTTTATTTTAATATCAAATATCACATATATTTATCTATCGGACGTACAGTAGGCATTCATTCATTAACCTAAAACCAAACTCGCTTTGTCACGCTCCGATATCTCAACAGCTTTTCTTCATGCTACACTTTCCCCCATCCTTTTCACGCGTGCGAACTAATTTTACCACTCTTGTCACAATTAGAATATCATAGGCCCCCTCTATTACATCCTTCAAAAGGGAGATTATTTTCGGAAAAGGCGAGCAGCTCATAAAGAAAAAGAGTCAGATGCGCTATTCGGACGAATTGGAATAGGGGAGAGCGAGCCTCGTCCAAGACGAAATCAGAGTTATGTACCGAGCGTGCCCGAGTGTATCACGCCATATGGCAGAGTCAGAGCTACCTAAACGCGCGCTATCAACTCCCGTCTGCATGGAAAAATTGGAAGAGGGAGTAAGTGGATTTCCTTAAAAATAGAAGAAAAAGGGGGAGTCGGCTACTTGTGATACGGTGCTTAGCTAAGCCGGCTTCCCCCCCTCGAAGCGCCCTTCTGTCGAAACACACCACTTTTCATCTGTCTGCATCTGGGAAAGGGATTATATTTAGGCACTGAAAAGAGCTTTGCATATGGTAATTGTTTTCGTTTGTGAACTTGGGTAATTAATGACCATTAGGTATGATTATTCTTTGTCCTCAGTTATGAACTAATCAATCTTTTTAAAAATAATCTTATTACAAATGAATAAAAAAGTAAATACACAAGCTCCATCCATAAATTTGATTCTCTTCAAACATAACAACATAAAGAAAAGAAGCGTATTCGACAACACTTCTCCAAGCAATCAAATCCGCACTTCTCCATACACACGAGTATCCAACACTGGCATAACTCAGGCAGCGGGCGAAGCGCGCAAAAAAGGCAAGTCTCGCCGCGACGCGCGAGATTGACAAGACGGAAACGGCCATTGCTCTGTCGTTCGAGGCTGTAGGGGTAGGGGGGCGAGATTAGGCGGAAATACGAGTGCCATTTGTCGTTCTTTCTCCCTCCCTTTGTTTAGACGCGCGCCCGGCCGGAATAAATATAAATTTGATTCCACGTTTAGATACCACAACTCGCGAGCGCGCGGCTTCGTGTGCAAACACACACACACATTCCGGATTTTTTGCACGTGGCTCGTTCTCCTGCGAATCGCAGGCTTAAATCTCTCCTGCAGAGCGGGCACAGGAAAAAAAAGAAAGAGGAGCGCGGCGCGATAAATTCGCGAGGCCATCGGGAAAAGCCCGAAAAAAGCTCGCGCGAGAGATGGAAGATATTGGGAGAAAAGCGGCGCGCGCGGCCGCCGCGCGCGATAAAGACGGCCGAAAAGTCAAAGATACGGGAATCGGCGAAAAAAAGGAGGAGAGAGAGAAAGTGAGCAATCGCGCGATGAAAGCTTCCTGGCGCGGCAGTGCATGGAGATAAAAAGCAAGCTTGGAGAAAGAAGGAGAAAGAACGAAAGATAGATGGAAGAGGGAAAAAAACAAAAGGAGCCGCGCGCGAGCTTGAGGGAATCGCTTTCGGGGGGAAAACGACGATTATCGGCTGGCTCTCCTCTCGCGGAGGGAAAACTATTCGCGACTCGCGCTCGCGTCACTTTAATTCTTCTTTTTACTTACTTTGCTTTTCGGCGACGACGCTGTTTTTTCTGCCTGCCTTTTTTTTCTGCTCTTTTCTACGGAGCCTGATCCGGAGGAAGCTTCGGCTATGTAGCTCCTCCCCCCCTGGGGGCCAATACGAATAGACTTTGTCTTCCCCTCCCGCAGTTCGATTCGGGGATTTACTTGCCTTTTTTCCGCTTAGTTTTGTTTTAATTAAGCTAATGGAGTCGAGGCTGTGCCTCGGTACTTTTATTCGCGAATTCGCAGCCGAATTCGCGTTGATAAAAGTTTAAGCTCCGCGAGGCGCGCGGCTCTGGGGACAAAGAGCGCGGTGTGTTGATTAAAATGTTTCGAGCGGATCCGCCGCTGCATTTATCTAATTAATGCATTTGAAATTGAAAGGATTCCTTCACGAGTCATTTATTTAGGCGCTAAATTAGTCGCCATTCACGTTATTACCTTTTTAATTAACTATGATCGTTCTCACAGTATGATGTACTAAGCTTTTTTTTACTTGTCTCTACTATTGCGTTTTTTAATAATTACATTTTTTCTGACAGATACTGCTCTTTTGCAGTAAAATGCTAATTACATTAAACTCTTTCAATATAAACTTATCCTCACTAATTATCGACTAACAACAAAATAAAAAAACTCCCCATCGTAATATCCAAAACCGATGAGCCGACCTTCCACCCACATCATAAACCCAGCCCAAAACGAAACACGGACAAGCCAGCACCGAGAGATGCACGACGGCGCTTATATAGGCATTTTATGCGCCGCGGCGGATGCACCTTTACGAGGCCGATATATAATAACGTATAGAACGGCCGAGCCCGTCGATTTATTCCGGCGCGCTTTTCCCAGCTCTCCGGGATATGATAGAGGATCACTCACTCTTCCGAAAGGGCCTCCACAGATAAAAGATGTCCGGAGCGTATGTGACTCTGGCGGCTTGAATTATGCAAAGTCTATCCCTATACCGGAAGAATCGGAATATTTTACTTTTTTCAACCGCACGATGGTAGCGGTACAGGAGTATTGCTGTATAAATGCGAGGTCGTCCTTGTTTTCGCTGTCTTTGCACGATATGGTAAGAGTGTATAGTTTTTCTTCTCCGACTTTCGAAGTTCGGCGCGAGATGGCTCAGGGGGTGACTTTTATAAAAGCAATTCGTTTGCCCGGCGCGATTTTTTTTCTTATTCCCCGGTTTTGAATCTTAATGCGGGCAAAGGAATCGAGCTTTGCCGTAGGTCGCGAAAGTTCGAGAAACTCGGAGCGACTGAAAAAGTTCATCATTCGCCGGAGAGGAGTATAATTGCAATACAGACGACGGGAGAGCAGAGTATTATTTTATTATATATAAAGGCGGTTATAAAAGTTTTCTCGCGTAGCCTGCGTTCGAGCTAAACAAAACCCGACTTCCACTCGGCGAGTCGCTAATTACTCAAATTGAATCGAGACATCTGCTCGGCATCGGGATGTCCGAGAAACGCGCTCCTTTCTTTATCTTTTATACAATTTAGTTTGTTCGCGCAGCGCGGAAAATTATAAAACTTTTTTTTCTAGATCTCGAGCGAGAAAGTAGACTTTCCCTCTCTCTGGTTGATGAAAGTTAAGGGAAACTGTGTGTTCGTTTAAGAAGTCGGACTGCGCTTTTTTAAGAGTCTCGAGCTGATACAGTAGCGACTACGAGAAAGGCAGATTTGTCCTTTCTCTTTTTATATATAGATGGCGAGAGGTTTGCTCTGCGTTGTGTAAAGATATAGATTTATAGATTATTCAGCGGGACATTTTCTTTATCAAAAATAAAATATTTTTAAATAAAGTTTTTCACTTGCAAAGAATTTTAATAGAAAAGAAACTCGTGCAATAATACGCATACAATCAAGTCAGAGTAGTGGAAAGGAACAGCGACGTAATTACAGTTCTTACTGCAATTCATCAAATAAAAGGGGCTCTATATGAAATATCCTTAACACTCTATGGTAGCAGTAAGCGGATCTGCAATAATGAAAATTTCATTGTATAACACAGACTATACGCTGTACATAATGTAATAAGCAAATTTCGAAGTATAAGTGGAAAATTACAAAGAACTTATAGCCGTATAGTATTATAACTTAGACTGAATAGGAGGAAATCTTAGCAGACTTGGAAATATTAATGCTTCAAGGAAGCTTTCTTACGATTCTCAGACTTACAAATTCCCTTTCCTCACTCATATGCTCATAAAAATTTATCAACACTTAATTCAAAAAATCCCGACCGCTAACCAACATTCAAACCTCAAAAAACAATAAATTCCATTACACAGCTCTCATCGAAGCACTCCAGGCCAGAAACCGCCCTCCAAAACGAAATAAGTAATTTAAACTCCGCTACCCTCCGCGCGAGCTCGCCAGCCGAAAAGTAGGCTAAGAGCATAACAATTACCCGGCCGTAATCGTAATTCCGTCGAAATTTAGGCGAGCTTCTCGCGTGCTTTCTCTCTAACACCACCATCGCAACAGAGAGAGATAATAAAGCGCGCCCGGCAAAGGTCGCACGCGCGCGAAATAAACGCCGAGAATGTATACCGAAGATAGTCATCGCGCGTTTTGCCTCTTCTCGCTTATATTCTTAGCTAATTCCTGATAAGGCCGGAATATCCGAATGCGATTCCTTCTGGCGTTGCTGCTGCTGCTTCTGCACCGGATGACGACGATGGGACGATTCGCTAATTAGGTTGGCGGGAGGGTTGGCATTTAAGGTGTGTGTTTTTTTTTTTAACCGCGCGTGTGAATGCTGGATAGATAAAGTAAGAAACAGTGGAAGCGGTGTTTTAAAGAGGGTGCTGTAACGGGGGCTTGAAGTGCTTTTTAAAATTAGTGTCCTCATTTGCTTTGTACTTTGACGTTGTGGTAGTATTCGTAAAATTGTAATAGCGAGTGCTTACGGGCTCTCGTTATTAACAAAGAATAATTATAAAATGACTATTTTAACGTTTATATTCGTAATATCCGGTTAATTGACTTTTGAATTCCGCCGTTACAACTTCAAAGCTCAACGGATAAAAGCGTTAAGAGCATAATTCACGAAATCCCAAAGGGAAAAGCGAGCGAGGCTCCCAAGAATCTATGCATTCAATCTAGTCGCATCAGACGGAAAAAAAAGAGAGAGTGGCGAATCGGAAAAAGGAAGAAGAGCGCGCAGCATCGCATTAAAATAAAGCGATCGGAACGACCGATCGCATCTCTCCCTCCGCACATATATATACACACGCGTACACGCGTATAAGCCCCCCTCCGGAAAATTACATCAGAGAATCGTATCCGCTCTATATCTTTCGGCCTTACATATACACACACAGAGCCACGGTATATATTCGCAAAGTCGAAATCGAACGAATGCAATTTCCTCCCTTTTTCTCGGCGCGCCAGTCCACCTCCTCCCCCCCAGAGCGGACTAATTCCGCGCTGGATTTTCGGCAAGAGGGGCGGAAAAATATATACGTGCACCCCTTTCTACCCGCACGCGCGTCCCTCTCTCGAAATATCGGTAATAGCATCTGGGCCAAGGACTGGCTGGCTCTCTCTCTCTCGTGTCCCTACCTCCTCTTTCTCTGCGTGTATTGTGCTTCAATTTGCTGTCGCGCCCGATTTCGCGTTATCTGTCCCCGTTTCTTTTCCATTTAGACGATTCCCTTAGCGGCTGGATCTATTCTTCCTTTTTTGGGGGAATAGACTGAAGCGCTTGCTGGATTTTTTTTTGGGGGGTGGGGTTTGTGTGGAAGATTAGCAACGATTGGATCGTGTGTATAGATTGTTGGGAGTAGAGATGACTTTGTAGTTTTGCTGTTTACGCATTAATTAGGTAATGAAGGCTGTGACCCTAATTACTTTGATGCTCTACATTCATTTGATGTTTTGTTATTTAATGGTCGTTTGTGCCTGTAATAGAAATTTAATAATTTTTTTATAGGGTATTATAATAATTACGAAATAATTACATAAGTGTCGTTAAAAGAAGTTTATGAGGTATAAAAGTTAATGAATATAGTATTTTTATAATAATTTTTGAATTGTGTTCAATCATGAAGCTTTAATCGTGAAATATTTCCACATTTTTATAATAGTTTTTCTATATCTTTGCGAAAATTCAATATTTATGATCGGAAGCAAAGTTTTTGAAGTTTCGCATTTGACTAATGGTTTGATCAGAAAATTTAAAGGCTTCTTCGGAACTTCTTTCTCAACTTTCTATAGTCAAAACCTTTTAAAGATTTTTCTAATTTCCCTTACGATGCCCAGATTTATAGTTTAAGCCAGCTTATTAATCAAACTTAAAATTCAACGATAAACTTTCTATCGACATCTCTTTCTGCCCCTTAATAAAACTTCAAATTTATCAATTTAAAAAAGAACAATATCTTATCCGAATCCACAGCTCGAAGAAAGACGTCAAACAGCACGATTTACATTCGCCCTCCCAAATCTAATATTAAACAAAGCATCAATCAGAAATACCCTCCCAAGTGAATCTTAAAGCCAGCCCCTCCCGGCCGTCTCCTCGTCTCCTAATTAAAAAAGCAAAGCTCTCGTGCGTCACGCAGCGCGCGAGCTGGGCCCGAATTCTAATAAAAATTCAATCCGCCTCGGCAAGCTCCCCAACTCGACGAGTCGTTTACGAGTCAACGCACCCTCGCGCAGCGATCATCGCTCAGCCATCCTCTTACACAAACGCGCATCACGCACACACACAGCCTCGCACAATGGCACGTCAAAGTCGTCGTCGCGCTGCCTTCAAAGAATCTAGTAAGCGCACGGGGGGGTCCCGTCGCGTGTCCGACTGCCGTTTCCCGCTCTCCTACATATATGTATATATATACATTTTTAGATTGCTTGAAGACAGAGAAAGAAAGGGAAGTCGGGTCGTTGCTCCATACGCAACGCGATTTTCGTCGCGATAGCCAACGTCGCCGCCGCCGCCGCCGCCGCCGACGTATGTATGTATGTATATGTATAAATCCACTTAGCCGTTTTCAGCCTTCCGCGAATTCCACCTGCGCCGCCTTAATTACGTATCTCGTCGGGGTATCGCAAATTACACCTGCACGCGGCTGGAGGTGCGTATATGTGTACGCTGGCGTTGCCGGGAAAATTCACTTTTCTGCGCCTATGTGATCGTTGCAGGTGTGACGCGCGTGCAGGGAACGAGAATTGCGAGACGCTTGGCGTCTAGGGCAAGTCGCGCGTGCGAAGTTGTGCGTTTTATTTTTGCTTTCTTTTTTCTAGAGGCTCGAGGTCGGATTCGTATTTTTGAGTGATTGGTCGCGTGCGAGTTACTGTGATAATTAGTTATGCTGACGAATTCATTAGAGTTATTATATTATTTTTTATAATTTATGTATACATATTAAATTTTAGTAAATTAACTTAAGCCGATCGTAACCACCTCCTCCTTTCTGCCCTTCGTCTCAGCATCGAAACATTGCTAGCCCTCGTTCTCCTAGTATACTCAACTAGCCAAGCTGAGTATTCACCCTCTCAGCCCGGGAAATTCGAAAAAGCTCGGCGCGCGAAAGAAAGACAGGCGCCAGAGCGGTCCTCTTTACGACTCGCAGCGCTCGGCATTCGCAGACCGCCACGGCACGTAGGGAAGCGGCAATAAATGGCGCGACATCCGCGGCCGTAAAAAAATAAAACACGAGGCGCGGATGCGAATACACGCGTCGGGATTACACTCGCGCCGCCCTGCAATTTTAGGAGATGGCTGGCTTCCTTCCTTCCGGGTTTATCTGCTTGTTTGACGCTTTTTAATGTTTGTCCGTAGAAATGAAATTATATCGACTGAGATTTTTTGGGTTTTTTTTCTGGGTTAAAGTGGAACGGTCTGTTGGCGATGCGAATGTTTTGTATAAAGGATATTGTGATATCTGTGCGTGAGATTTATTCTTCGCAGTAAAAGTAATATACCCGGATTATGACCATCTTCATCTTCATTCTCGTCGACAATGCAATATGATTGCGACTCCAAAATGTTCCTGAATATTTTTTCCCGGAGACGGAGAAATACTTGTAATATGCATTTTCTTTATTGTATCTTTTTTCATTCTCGTTCTGCATTATGTCATCTCGTAAAGCGCAACCTTTTTTCGAAAATCATTCTTTTCTTTTCGGACGTATAATAGCTGGCGTTGCAGTTTTATAGGTGTATGCAAAATTTTAATCAGTAAAAGTGCTGCTCATTTTTGTTAATGGTTATATTAATTGTCTCATTTGTAAGTCTCAGCTTCGATATGCGTAAACGTTATATGATATACTAATCCGTAAATCACCCTTTTCTTTAAGTTTACATTTATACATATTTCAAGTAATTTTTGATGTAGTTCTAAAATATCTAGAGTAGCAGCAAACGCATTTCGTTGTATATGTTTGAAGTACAGACTATTTTGATGAAACTATATTTTTTTTCACCATGCGAAGAGTTGGAAGAGGCGATGGAGCAAGTTCCATTGTAGTTGCACGAAAGAGGCATCGTTTGTTTTTTTCAAAAGAGAGGTTTTTTGTATAGGTAAGCGATATTTTTCGTAGCGCATAGTGAATTATTTTGTTTTTACCAATAACTCTGTTACACTCGTTTCGAATTTGTTTTGAATTTGAAGAACAAGTGTGTTTGTTTACATTTTGTTTGCTCTTGAAGTGGAGTGCATGTTTTGCAAATATACCTACCTTTGCAAGAATGCAAAATACAGCGTGTAATTTACTTTTTCATTCTGTTTTCTAGTAAAAGAATGAAAAACAGAAGCCTAAGCAAAATCCTTTAACAAAATACCAATCGTTGAAGTTACAAAAACCAATCACATCAAACAAATTATCGAAAATCGAACATCATTCCGTCAACCTTACTTATCAAACCTCTTTCTACAAATCAAAATTGCTAAAACCTTCTCACCCTCTCCCCAGAATAAAAAAAACCGCACCAGACATTGCTGTCGTCTCGTACGGCACCGCTCGAGATCGGTTAACTAAACTCGTCCGGCAATTCCATTCCTTTTCGCCCCCCAACCTCGAAAAGCGTACGCGTCGTCGTCGTCCCAATCTTGGCCGACTCCTCGACCGTAGTAAATTTCGCCTCCCTCCTCCCTCTCCTTTCTTTCATCCGGGCTCTCTCGGTATATACGTGCGCGCCTCGTCGCTCGATTTTCCTTCGTGCAGTTTCGGTTTCCGAAAAATTCGGGGCCGAAGTGAGGAAAACGCTTCCTCGCTCTCTCCTCTATATTGTTTCGTATAAATCGTCGCAGGCGCGGCGATATTAACTTTTCTCCGCCGCGAAATGAGAATTTCCGCGCGGCGGCCCGAGGTATTGCCGTGGTTCAAAATAACGCGCCGCTTGGCTGCACGTTTGTCCTTAGCTCCTTACGGGAGGGCTGTTTAAGCGGCTTATGAACGACGCGGAAGCTGTATTTATTTATCTCGCGATATTACGATTAGTGAGGGGTTTTGAGAGGTTATTTGTAAAGATGAGATTTGAGAATATGAGTAGCGGAGTTACTTTGATTAATGTGCATTTGAAAATATAATGCATCGACTGCTAATTCCAGTGTCAGTTTACCGTATAATTTACTTATGTTCTTGCGGTTCGTTTTTTTCTGTTTTAGAACACTAGAAGCGGTCGCTAGGCGGCAATCTAAATCGTTCGTGCGCAACGTAAATCAAAATGAAATTATACCGCTAGGTATATACATCCGACATTTTTCTTGCTATCGCGAGCGCATCTAAATCCAGCCAGGCTAATAAAGCAGGTGAGGCGTCCGAAGGTGTGCCTGCTTTGTATAAATCGTGTAATATCGCGACAGTCGTAATTGATTAGGTCTGCAATTTATCAATTAAATTTACATTTCATTCTTTTTTACTGTAACGGTCGCATGAATAGAGCAAGTAAAATGCCAGGAAACGTATCTACCTAGTAAATAGCATTTATCACGTGAAGGATAAAAAAATTTTAAATGAAGAAATTGTCATATCTGACTAATCCCGTATTTTAATTTCAAATTAAAAATATTACTCTTAATATTAGGTATATTCTTATTTTAACATTTATTTTTACTTTTCTTAATTCTTCGTTTAAATAAATTTTTTAAATGTAACTTCAACCAAAGTAGAAGATCAAATAGTGGAACCTCCAAAAGATTAAAATTTTTTTAAAATCATTAACAATTGCAGTCGATATTTGACAACTAGAGAGCAACAATCGTATAAGAATGAAATGACAACAGTGATGCCTAGAACCTCTTTTCAAAAAGTACAACCTACCCACTCCATTAAACAGCGACGCTCCCGAACCCAAAATTGCCCAACCACGAGATTACATAATACCCTCATAATTCCCAACAAAATACCATGCATACTCCCCGGGACAAAGTTCGACATTAATCCCGCCCCCCACCTATCCCAGCGTAAAACTGCAATAAATTTCCAAACCCAGAGAGCTCTCCTCTCGGGCGAACAATGGCCACTTCAAAAACTCCATCGCACACATGCGCATGTCCCCGGAACCGCCGCCGGCGGGCCCTCCAACTTTTCTCGAAAACGGCCCCGCGCGCAAGATTAGACCGTGTCGTCGTCGTCGTCGTCGTCGTCATAATAACGCGGGGGCGGCGAGATTCGCAAAGTTGGCCCGCTCGCCGGACGACTGGCAGCAGAAGGGAAGCAAGAGCAACTGCGACAAACTTGCGCGCGGCAGCAGTCGAATTTACAAGGGACACGGGGCTTAACCGGCTCTCATTGTTTGGCCCAGTTCCCTCTCCGCGGGCGGTAACCTGCTGACTCGTACCCCCAGCTCTTATTCTCCGTGTACAGGCCGCTTCGCTGCCCATCGCAGCTCTCGGGAAT
Source organism: Eupelmus azureus (assembly GCA_030522685.1). Taxonomy (NCBI): domain Eukaryota; kingdom Metazoa; phylum Arthropoda; class Insecta; order Hymenoptera; family Eupelmidae; genus Eupelmus; species Eupelmus azureus. The sequence continues at coordinate 8,862 of JAPYZA010000952.1, read as the reverse complement.
CGTTAATCGTTTCGACGTCCGGCTCGTAAATTCAATTATACGTCGCCATTGTCGCTGAGGATTGTTTTGCGCGCGCGCGCGAAAAACCGGCTGTCCGCGGGAATTAATCGGTAAAACGTCGCCACAATGAAGGAGCTTTAATGAAAATTACGCGGCCGCTGTTTGTGTGTATACACGGCGACCTACTTTTACGACAAAAAAAAATTTCGCGTGGAATATACCTTCTTCCCCCTCGAGAATTATTTCAAGCCCCCGCGAGTCTAAAAGGTCCGCATTTTTGCCGAGCGCGCAACAGTAGTCCCCGGGAAGATTACATAATTCTCATTGTTTCGAGGAAACGCGCCGACGTCGCTCTGTATATCCGAATAATCACGGGAATTCGCGGGGAAAGGAAGCTAGCAGCTCTCTCCGCCCGATTAAAGCGATCGTTTATTATCCAGGCGCGGAACCCCGGCGATAATTTACAATGGGTGGGGAGGGCTGGCACGCGAAAATCGAACTACCGATCGGCGCGCACTTTGTTAATGACGGTTTTGTTCCCCTTTGATCAATGCAAATTTATAATAATAACTCACGCGCGCGCGCGCGGCTATTGTGTGTACGCCGGGCGCGTCAAATTTGTTCGCTCCATTTGCTTTAATTGCTTTCTTTTGTCCGCGCCGCCGGCAGATGAGCTCGTCGCGCTGCGGATCGGTCGTCTTTGTGACGCGATTATTTAGTCCGGGTTTTCAATGCCGCGATTGGAAAAGTGGAATTTGATGAGTTATTGCGTTAGCGCGCTGGGTTGCTGCGTGTTCCGGTTGGTGTGGAAGGTAACAATGATGAAAGAGTCTTTTTTGGGGGGTGTGTGAGACGTAAACTGCAGATAGTGGAAGCTTACTGATGAAAATATTTTCCCTTGACAATTCGAACTTATTGTGTTAATATCGTGGCTGACACAAGACTGACTCGAACTACTTAAAGTATATTGAGCATGGAGCACTTCCACCTAATACCATTCATCGAATTTCCCTTTTTTCTCGAGAGTCATGTATTTTATTGAAGTATACTTGTTCACTAATAAGCCCTTTCAATACTCAAAAAACCTATACTTTCTGAATTTTCAAATTCAAATATACAAAACTCACGTTACGCGCGTTATTGACGTTAATAAAGCGGATTATACCCGGCTCAAGGAAAAGCGAAGATTCATGTTCGGAAGTCGAGCGTGTATATATATACAAAACTGAACGTCCTACATTGTTCTCCATATCCGAAGCATATACAAAGTATGTAAGAGAAGAAAAACGTAAAGCTGCGATAAGAGGATGATGCACTTTTTCCTCGGCTCTTTGACGATGATTCCTCTTTCCGGAAAATTCATCTTTAATAAGGCCCGCGTGTCTCAGAGCGCGAGAGCTCGTGCTAAATTATTCTCGCGAGCCGCGAGAAAGTGCGCTTCATTTCTTTTACTTGCGCTCTTTTTAAATTTTTATCAATGTATTCCACGTCTCTGCCGCACGAGTCGCGCGCTTCCAACTTCATCTCCGCTTTTTTTCTCTCTCTCTCTCTCTCTCTCTCTCCGCTTCGTCTGCGCCAGCTCGCGCGCACTCGCGATTTTTCTTTTATTAATCAAATTTTTATCATTCGCGCGCTTATTTTCACTTCTTTACGACAAACCTAAAATTTGAGTCGTCCTTCCTTTGCACTTGAAGCCCGCCGGCTTTCCCTCGTTTGCGATTCTCTCATTTTCTTTACGGTCAAAGAGGAATTCATCTGTATTATGTAAATATTTTATGATGAAGTTTCGAGCTTAAATGTAAAGAAAATAAAATCACTTACAGCTGACCTAGTTCGCGGAGAAACTTTGTTGCGTTAAGTACATTTTTCATTTAATAATAAGTAATCTTGCGCACTTGCTGTCTTTGTTGAAGTTTTAATAAAACAATGTAACATCACATCACGACCTGCATACTTAAATTATTCTGATTCCAAAGCAACCTCTTAATTCCCCATTCAACCGAAACAGCTTTTATTTCGCACTTTTATCGACATGAAAATTTCCTTGCCGAACATTCTCTCTCTCCTTAAAAAAGAATAAACGAAGCTTTAAGATAAAAAGCGGCAACATTCATTTCCCTCTCGACTAACCTGAATTCTTCGAATTGTACGCACGCCTTCATTTTCCCGCCTTATCATCACCCACCTTTCGCGCGCATCTCAACACTCCACTAGACTTTCAACTTTTTTCCTCGACGCGCGTCTAAAACTCGGCCGGAAGTTCATCCTGGCAGCTCGACTTCGAACGCCTTTAATTTGCATAGCTAACAACGTTATCGCTTGCTCAGCCTCCGACCTATCGAATGATCCCGGCTTCAAAAAAAGCTCCGACTACTGCAGCGGTAGGCTATTTTTCCCCGCGCCCTCTACATTTTTTCCCCATGCGCTTTTCTTCCCAATCACCTCGCCTCCGTTTTTTTTACATGCGTACGGGCATTCCCACGATCGGCGAAAAAATTCCCGCCGAGTCAGCGAATTGCCGCGCGGAATGCTGTTACGGGAGAATCGAAGCTTTATCGAAGCTCGCGCGCACTGTGTAAGTTGTAAAGCTTTGCGAGGGCCAGCCCCGGAGAGTCGATAAATCAAAAAATATCAGTGTATATACGGGCGAGCTTTCGGGAGTATTGCCGCGCGGTAAATAAATAAAGTTCAAAATAAAAAGCGACTTCTCCTCGCGGAAACAAAGCGTCTCTCGTATCGGCAATTCTTTCCTCGATAAAAATTTCTCGCACTGCTCTCCGTTGCATAAAGCCGGGTAATAATAACAGCGCTTCCAGCGGAACATCAACAAACAATCGAAAATAAGTATGATATAGACTCGAGCGGATAATAAACTCGCGTTTCTAAACTGAAAATAATTCCGTTAAAATAATCCAGCGCAAACAATAAACTCCCAGCGGCGAGCCACCCCCGCTAAATCCTCGGATCCTCCGTCTTCGTCGCTCCTGTCTATCCCCTCTCTATATCCGTTATAACGGCGGGAAGGACGCGAGAAGAGAGAAACGGTTACGATTCGCCGTTATCCGCGCTCGATCGCTCGCGGCAACGCGCCGAGCGCAGCGTCTTTATTTTCCCCGCAGCGGCGCCGCGGCGCGGCTGTTTCTGATGAAGAGCGAGGGGGAGGGGGGAACGATAACGCGGAGGAAAACGACACGGCCGGGCAGTAACGTTAGCGGCGATTTTGTGTAAGAATAACATTGTTACGCCGCGTCGTAAAAGGAACGGCTGGTATTTACGCCGGCCGATGCTTGTTGCGGCGTGTCGTTTAAGCAGCTTTTATTTTTCTCTATGCATACCGGATCGATTTCCGTTTTTATACTCATACGCATCTATTCAAAATTTAAAAATTCATATTTAAGACAAAGAAATTAATTATATACGCATTGCGAGCTTGTATAGGTGCGAACATGGAGCAGGAGCGATATATACGATCGTCGACGCGCTCAGAAGTGTCGAAGAAGCGAGAGCTCGGGGAGAAGCAAAAGTTTTTGCGCCGGGGATTAAGCGGCTCTCTGGGGGCCCGAGCGATTGAGATTAATTGGCGAAAAGTACTTGGCCCGGCTGTGAATAAGGCGCGGCGCGAGTCTAGTCGTTTTCTTGTAACCGGCTGATTTACCGGCGTAATGTGCGCCTGATTATTTATTAACTTTAGTTTTAGAATTTAATTGGGTAGAAGCGGACGAGATTGGAGTCGAGCTGAATATCAAGTGTAAGAGGAAAGGCTTGTGATGAGAGTATGGAAGATAAAGAAATTGGCCATGCAGGGCAACCCATAAAGTTCGGGCAAATATTACAGTTTATCAAATTGTATCGATCAATTGTCCAGTAATAAACCAATCGCAATAAGATTCAGAGTTTACGAGTAGACTTTGCGGCCAGTTTTTACCTTAGTAGCTTCATACTTTACCTCGAGTTAGCCTCCCTTTTGCAGCGAAATCTGGCAAAGTGTGCATAATGCAACAATTACACAGCTACCCCGCATTGTTGTTCGCTCTTACATAATTCAACCGAAGAAAGCTCCGCATAGCCTAAAGCCACACTAGAATTCGCTAATCGCGCGACGACTGCATCTTGCAAGACTCATAATTGCCCCATATCCCACCGAAAGAGCATCTCTCAAGCACTCCCCTGCCTCTTCCTCCACGCAGCCAGAACACCAAACAGCTAGGCGCTACAGCCTAGCAGCCGACGGCGAATTTTATTCAACCGAAAGCCCGGGCGAGCAGCGAAAATTGGAAATAATTTATGGGCCTGCTTGTTATGTGCCTAAATATATCGCGGCGCGCTCCGGACTATAGGCTGCAGTTCGCGATGTCGCGAGCGCGCGCACGCAAAATGGAAAATGTTTAATAATTCATGAAGCGCCTCGTGCTCGAGCGCTAATGGTAGCCGATAATGTACCTTGCGGTTACGTCGGATTGTTCGCTTTTATATCGCTGTAAACGTTAATTTGTAATTTCGCGCGATGACCGGGTTCGCTTCTACCTCCCGACGCTGATGACGCTGCGGATCGAGGCCTTTGTTTGCTTTGGTTCTTTCTTTTTGTTTGTCGGGGGAGTATAGAAGGATGGGATTTTGAAGATTTAATAACGAAAATGGGATCCATTGTCAACGCTGCGATATAGAAATTGTAGTCTAGACTACTTTTCACGCTTAAATAGACGAAATAATCGAAAAGTAAGAGAACAATTCACTCGCAAGTAGAAAAATGCAATCCATCTCAATCACCACCAGCAACAGAAAACTAACAACCCGCCTTACGTTTTCCCCCCAACGCGCAAATGCATTTCCAATCGCGCGCGGCCGTAATGTTTATGTCGGCAACAAAAGTACCCGATATACACAAAGAATCTTATTTTCCAGCTCGCGCGTGCAGCTCACCTCTTTCCTTCTTTCTCCCTCGCGCTCTCCGCAGCAAAACACAGCGTCCCTCAGGGAGATGGCTCTCTCACTCTTTTTCCCTTCCGCCGTTTCACCCTTTGCATACCCGATGCGTGCGCGCGGCCATTTGCCGACTACGGCGCGAGAGCATTGTCGCCTTTTCTGGCCCGCGTTTGCCCACCCCCGCCGCCCTCTGTGCAAACGATGCAATTCTAGGGGAGCGATACCTGGTTTACGATCGCACGGAGGGAGATTTATGCGTCCCGCGAGCGTTCGGGAGGCAGCTTTTTAGGTGGCTGTTGCTGGGATGGGTCGAGGGAAGGGGATTTGTAATTGGATTAATGGTTGATTTTTTTCGTGTTTCTGTTGTGTGGGTGGGACTTGGTTTGGTTTGTGAGAGATCACTGGCTCTGTTGCCTTTTTTGACAAAAAGATTCTTCGAATTCTATTGTTTAAAGGGTTTCTGCAGATAAAAAGAATTCGGGTTGCAGTTGGTTTTGCCGATACGAATTCTGTGGAAGCCATATATGTATTGAAATAAGAATAATTGGTTTTAAATTGGGATAGTATTGATGGCATCCAAAGAAGCTCTGGGTTATTGAAAATCAAACATTTTCATACGGATTCCTTTAGTTTTAATACCGCGTAACTTTATATTTTTTTATTTTTTATTTTTTTTTATTTTAATAGATGGAAATGGAATTTCCATATAAATTACATATGAATGTTTGCAAAATACATAAGTGTTTTATATGAAAATACTAGTATTTTAAAATAGCTATTTTATATAAATTAAATTCACATTCTTCCTATAGAACAATTTGTAATTTTTGTATTTTTGTATTTTTAAGAACTAATAGCACCGCATCATTAAAAAATGGATGTTATAATCTTTTCTCCCCACATATATCAATAGTCATTCTACAGAATTCATAATAAATTCTAAACTAACATCAAAAAACTCTTGCAAATCGCCAAAACACTATAACAACTCTCCAAACGCAAATGCTACCCAACTTACTCGATTCAAAAAAAAAAAAAACACTCCATCGCCTCTAATTCACTAGAGATCAGACCGATTCATTCTCGTGTAGAACAAAGTGCGCAACAACGAGGCGCGAAAATCGCCGCCGTTGCGACAAACGGACCAGGCGATGGTGAACCAAGCGGGATTTAGCCGGTTCGTTAGCCAGCACCGCGTGTACACACGGATTGCAGTTTATAGAATGTGTCGCCGCCGATCTGTTTCACCTCTGGCTGCGATTTTATTATTGAAAGTACACTGATTCTTTCGTGATCGCTGACGCTCGATAATAAAGTTTGACGAAAATGTAGGACTTTTACGGTTGATTAAGAAAGTGAAAAAGTTTCGGAAATACTAAAATTGAATTAATTAGTCAACAAGTTTTTCTATTGGTTCTGTGACTGTGGAAAAAAACAATATTATTTTATGACAAAAAAAAAATAAAGTTTCAATTATTGCTTCAAATTGGAAGTTCGAACCGTTAGAAATTGAAATTCCAGCAGTGCAATTTACACGGGTGCAGAAAATAAAAACGAAAAAATAATTACGAATCAAGTGGTAAAAGTCGAGAGATAGGTTCGCACCGTTGATTAAAACGAAATAAAAATAAAATTAAATTAAATTAAATTAAATTAAACAAACAAGGTTGAAAAGTCATGTCGGTCTCGATGGAACTTCGTGAACTCTCGCTTACGACCAACGAGAATATATTAATAATAAACAGGTACATACTTTTCATGTACGTTTGATGATGTTTGAAGCAGAGGTACAAAAAATTTACATAATGTGTATAACCTTCGCTTCAGTTCGCAAACGTTCGTCGATTTATCTTTGCCGCTTTTCAAAAATTTTGCTTTACGATATACTTTTGTTATGAAGCTTGCTGAATCTGTTCCCCATATAAATAAAATGCGTCGACGCTCAGCAGTGTTTTGAATTTACAATTTTAAAAATGCTTTGCACTCGTCGGAAAATAAATACCAAACTTTCCGTCTGAATTCGAAGTTTAACAAAAGCAAAATGTTTGGCATTACGCGAACGTATTTTTAAAATTCACCGAATAAAAAAATCTCTTATTTTATTCAAGAATAACAAATTCAAGTGTATTTATAATGACGCATATATTTCTAAAATGTTTGCCATGAAACAAACTGCACCGTCAAAATCCATTCGTAAAACTTTCCAAACCTTTTGCATTTAAAGTCTTTTAAAAATACGAAAAATTCGAGGCGCACAAAAGTTTGCTTTTTGCGCGACATGTATACGTGCTAAAACTAAACGATTTATAGTGTTTTCCGAAAAATGTTTTCCATTCCAATAAAAAAAATGAAATAAAACCTAAAGAAAAAATCTATACGCACGCCATATAATCCCAAACAAATAATTTGCATCGCCAACTTCATTTTTCCTATCCTCTTCCACTCTCCTCTTTTACATTAATTCTTAGAAAATCGGCTTTTGCACGCGCCGTCTCTGTATATTCGCCAGGGCGCTGACATCACGAAGAGGCGCGATATTGCGCGCGTCCGTTGATTTATATGCGCGCCGAGAGAGCGCGTCTCTAGCCTTTCTCGCAACCCTCGCATAGCTTTGCCCTTCCATTTGCACGGGAGCGTAACTGTGTAGGTAAGCTTACTCCGGGCTATTATGTTTATTATATATACTGCGCGCGGAGGAGAATAGTTCCCTTATTGCGTCGCATTATCAAATTGCAGCTATTAAAGTGGAGAGCGGTATTTACGCGATAAATTAAAAGTATTCGGCTTACTTGAGTAAAGAAGTCTACTACTGTATTATAATTAAGGCTTATTTTGAACACTTTTTAACTAGATTTTGTGCATATTTATGTGAGCGAAGTTCTCAATTCTTAACAGAGTCTTGCCTTTGAGAAAAAAAGTTAAGCAGTAACGGTTCATTAAAACGACGCAAAAAAAAATGAACTTCTTACAGACCGATATGAAAAGTTCGTGCATCAACAGGTTGTTGATGTAAACCCTTTCCGCAACAGAAAGCGCCACTGCACGAATTGACTTTCTTTTTTTAAATCGATTTTTCACATACGCGGAAACTTCATTTCATTAATGTTACCACGCGAGTCATTAAACTGAAAAACTGTAATAAAAAAATGAAACATTCAATTACAGAACTGCAGATACCGGTATGATAGTTCATTTAAATTCTTATTAATTTTTATTTTATCGAACGTGTATGATGCAATATTCTACGATGGCACTTTGAGTGCAGCCATCAGTGAAATAGAATTTCCATGCTGTATTCGCTATCGCACACAAAACGGTCTATTATACGTTATGACGCTTAACATAAAATCTCGAAAAAAAGGCTTCTATTTTTAAAGAAACTTATAGATTTTGCTTTAATAATTAATCCAACGTTGACTGTCGCCACCCTTCCCTCATTAAATTAAAAAAAATAAAATTAAACTCGAATCAACTACAACTGTCAATCCTTTGTTACAGCTGGGCTTCTTCACGTACTACACTGTCGCCAAGGGCAAGATCAACCCTTCGGGGCCGGTCCCCATCGACAGCGTCTTCATCTACCGACCAGACAAAAGGCTCGAACTCTGGAGGTTCGCCTTTTACATGTTCCTTCATGCAGGGTGAGTACTCGACTCGAAATTACGTACTTGTAACCCGCTGCGCCGTGAAACTGGCCTTTTGCATAAAATTCATTTAGCGGAGCGATAGAGAAAATCTACTAAAGCACCGAAAAAGAAACTATAAACACGAAAGCTCCGATGATTCTCTGCACTCTGCCCCGACATAATAGGGACACTTCCGCCGGCGCGCGCGAAATACAAAAGCGAAATATGTGGAGCGCGCGTTCGACGAATGTCGCGGCCTCTTTTTTGCGTAAATAAACGCTCGCGACACCAGTTCTTTTTTTTTTTATTATCG